>JACGTP010000040.1:449713-486643 GCA_023678845.1 Mischocyttarus mexicanus | reverse complement strand
CTACCCTTAGGATGACAGGACTGAAAGAATGTTTATTATAACAGTTCGTAGAAAGTAAATCGAGTATTATGGAAGACCAGTATAGTTAATAATATTTTTAAAATATTTTGAAACCTAGAAGAGATAACAGAATGCTTTTTAAATATATACGTATTATTTTGTGATTGAATAAATGGAAGAATAAAAGAATGAAAGAAGGTGATTCTAAGATCCGAGTTGTTCATGCAGGATTTTTAGTTTACACGATAAATGATTATTAAAAAGGTGAAGTAATATGAAAAAGTATGAATATAACATGCAGGGAATATTTAGGAAAGAACAATGAAAGGTATGAAATTATGATGTTAATTAGGGAGATGAAAGAAACTAATTACAATTATAATGTTTATGATAAGCAGTCTTTGCTGGATTTTACTTGCCATGGAATGTATAGCATATAGAATATGATAAACATTATATGGAAAGTAAAACACCAGGGCCCAGGTCTAACCACGAGGAGGTAACTGCTTCCGAAGACCCAAGAAAGATGTCAAAATCTTTAAAATTTTGAATTACGTTATAAAGAATGTAATGTTAAAACCAATGTATACGTGTTAGAACAATCTTAAATATAAGAACAGTGCATTAGAGTAGTAGACTCATGCTAAATAATTGTTAATTTATTATAGAATATAAGTATTATAATTGAAATGTAATAAGTGTAAGTTCTGCGTACCTTCCTCCTCGAAATCCACTGTTAGACTGGTTTGAAATAAGCTATTAAAGTTTTTTTTTNATTAATTCTATTATTTCGAATATTATTCTCGTTATACTTACACCACTTCTAATAAATCTTATTCTATACGCATGTGCGTGCCTACACGTCTGAATCTAACAGAATATTCATCGGAATAGAATGAAAGTTATAAAGACATTTTATAATTACTATTTAGAGCTATTAACGACAATCAGATCGTAGCATTTATATAAAAACATATAAAATAAAAAGATATTAAAATTATTTTATATTCTGAATAACGTTAGAAAGATTTTAATGTTTAAAGCAATGTATAGGTGTTAGAACAATCTTAGATATAAGAAGAGTGCATTAGAGTAGTAGACCTATGCTAAATAATTGTTAAATTATTATAGAATATAAGTATTATAATTGAAATGTAATAAGTATAAGTTCTGCGTACCTTCCTCCTCGAAATCCACTGTTAGACTGGTTTGAAATAAGCTATTAAAGTTTTTTTTTTCGAAAGCTGTTTACATGTTTATCGGAGGGGATTAATTCTATTATTTCGAATATTATTCTCGTTATACTTACACCACTTCTAATAAATCTTATTCTATACGCATGTGCGTGCCTACACGACTGAATCTAACAGAATATTAATCCGAAATAAATTAAAGTAATTAATACATTTTGTAATTAATAATATGGCCCAGTAACGACATCCCGTTCGTAGCATTTATCTAAATACATATTAAATAAAAAGGTATCGAAAGTATTTCATATTTAGAATTACGTTAGAAAGAATTTAATGTTTAAACTGATGTATACGTGTTAGAACAATCTTAGATATAAGAAGAGTGCATTAGAGTAGTAGACATATGCTAAATAATTGTTAAATTATTATAGAAAATGAATATTATAATTTAAATGTAATAAGTATAAGTTATGCGTACCTTCCTCCTCGAAGTCCACTGTTAGACTGGCTCGAAGTAAGCTATTAAAGTTTTTTTTTCGAAAGTTGTTTATATGTTTATCGGAGGGGATTAATTCTTTTAATTTCGAATATTATTCTCGTTAAACTTACACCACTTCTAAGAAATCTTTTTCTATGCGCATGAGCGTGAATACACGTTTAAATCTAACAAAAGATTTATCTGAATGAAGTAAAAGTTAAAAAAACATTATTTTATTAATATTTCGGGACAGTAACGACATCCGGTTCGTAGCATTTATCTAAACACATATAACATAAGAAGATATAGAAATTATTTTAATTTCCAAGTAAGTTAAAAAGTATGTAATGTTTAAGTAAGTGTATGTATGTGTTTAAATAATCTAAAAGACAAGTAGAGTTCACTGCAGTATTAGATTAGTCTTAAATAATTGTTAAATTATTATAAGAAATGAGTATTATAATTAAAATGTAATAAGTATAAGTTCTGCGTACCTTCCTCCTCGAAATCCGCCGTTAGATTGGCTCGAGATCATCTATGACAGTTTTGTTTTCGAAAGTTATTTACATGATTATCGGAGGGGATAAATTTTATTAATCTCGAATATTCTTCTCCTTATACTTACACCACTTATAAGAAATCTTTTTCTATGTGCATGTGCGTGAATACACGTCTATAATCTAACAGAATATCTATCCGAAAGGAGTGAAAATTATTAATGCATTTTTTAATTAATACTTCAATCCAGTATTGAGATCCGGCACGATGAATTTATTTAAAAACCTATTAAATAAAAAGAAATTAAAATCCTTTTATATTTTGAATTAAGCTAGAAAGAATTTAATGTTTAAACCAATGCATATGTGTTAGAACATTCTTAAATATAAGAAAGGTGCTATAGAATAGTAGACTTATGCTAAATAATTATTAAATTATCATAGAAAATGAATATTATTATTTAAATGTAATAAGTATAAGCTTTGCGTACCTTTCTTCTCGAAATCCACTGTTAGACTGGTTTGAAATAAGCTATTAAAGTTTTTTTTTCGAAAGCTGTTTACATGATTATCGGAGGGGATAAATTCTATTAATTTCGAATATTATTCTCGTTAAACTAACACCACTTCTAAGAAATCTTATTCTATGTGCATGTGCGTGAATACATGTCTAAATCTAACAGAATATTTATCTGAAAATAATCAAAGTTATCATGGCATTTTTTTATGAATATTTCGGTCCAGTAACGATGTCCGGTTTGTAGCATTTATCTAAATCCGTATAATATAAAGAGATATAAAAATTATTTTATATTCAAAGTAAGTTAAAAAATATGTAACGTTTAAACCAATGTTTATGTGTTAGGAAAATCTATAAAATCAGTATGGTTCATTAGAGTAGTAGATTAGTCTTAAATAATTGTTAAATTATTAAAGGAAATGTGTATTATAATCTAAAAGCTCGGAATATTAATTCGATGTTGTGTCTTCTTCGAAATTCATTGTTAGACTGGCTTGATATCACATATGACAGTTTTTGTTTCAAAAGTTGTTTACATGATTATCGGTGGGGATAAATTCTCTTTATCTCAAATCTTATCCTCGTTACACATGCGCTACTTGTAGGAGATCTTATTCTATGCTCATGTACGTGCACATACACGTCTAAATCTAACAAAAAATTTATTTGAGAAGAATGAAAGCTATAACGACATTTTTTAATTAATATTTCAGGCTAGTAACGATATCCAGTTTGTAGTGTTTATCTAAAAAAGTATAAAATAAAAAGATATAGAAATTATTTTATATTTAAAGTAAATTAAAATGTATATAATTTTTGTACTTTTGTTAAGAATATATTTTTACAATTTGATATTCAATTAATATCACTGTAACTGCATAAACAATATTGTAAATTCTTTGTAAGAAATATTTGGCATTCTGTGATAAACGGAGCACTCCTTGCACGCGTTTATATTCTTAAGATATATTCTACGTAGTCATACATAAGGTTTATCATAACGGCCCAGTCGTGTTTTCGCGGAATGGCACAGTAGAAATTAGCTTAAATAACGTTACCGAGAGCACGTCACGAGATAAAAGGCGAACAGTAATAATTAAACTCTCGGTAGGACGTTTGTAGGAAAATCGAAAGATACCGAGTGAAATGTGTTCAAGCTCATTTATAAAAATCATTTATTGAATTATCGTGTGCCCATTATTTTGTCATTCAGTGTTTCGTTTTTTCTACATTTATATTCGTTTCGTATAGGAAGAAAATAAATTAACAGAAATAAAATAAAACAATCTCTGTGTATATGTCTCCGTATATATGCGTACAAATTTACACATACAGACACAAAACAGACATACATATAAGTGAATTCATATCGATCTTGCGAGCGCATAAGAGAGGGTGCACCGTGTTGCAGCAAGCGGGACTTTATATGCGTTCGCGAGTGCGTGACCGTGCGCGACCGAGACGGTAAAGTCCTATCAGCCATCTTTCCCCGTCGGTCTCGTAGGCTCGTTTCTCCTTTTGGCACGAGTTCCACCGAAAAATGTGTTAACAAGAGTCAAGTACGTGCACCGAGTGAATTTTCATTTCTAACGGATAAGCATAACAATATTTCTCTTAAACACATTTATGTACTCTACCATGATCTACATTAAATACACACATAAGCATATATGTAAAAAACATATATATAAAAAATATAAATGTAAAAAAAAAACAGTAAAGTATAAAATTTAGATAGGCATGCAAATTTGAAAGAGAAAAATAAAAATAATAAAAAATAGAACTGATTTAGGAAAGTTTCGAAGAAATTCCTCGGATCTCTCGTTATTCATTACACCCACCCTACAACGTACATGTAAAGATTCTTTAATACATAAATAGAAAATAAAAACATACACAGGAAGAAGTAAGTTAAACGTCCAAGATGTCTCTCGAATGTAGAAAAGGGCGTGTAAAGTAAAGCAAACGATATGCGTTGGACGCGGAAGAAGCGGGTGACGTGTCGGTCGATATTTATCGAGACTGGCGTCAAGTTTAAAGGATAGAAAGAAGGTGAAAAGGAGTAGGAGGATGAGTAGAGGATTAAAAGGATGCAACGTGGAGAAAGAGGAAGAAGAAAGTTTGCTATACTGCGAGATGTGGTGGCAGGCAGGTGAGCGCAGGCGTGCGCCTTTCGTGTTGGCATTTGCTAATGGCGATCTTCGTTGAACAGAGAAACCGATACTTTACAAAGAGCATGAGGGAGATGGAGAAAGAAAAGGATGCTGAGAAAGGAAGACTCAGATATAAAGGAAAAGAGTTGGTATCGCGTTATACCGGCATCAGCCTTTCTTTCTCTTAGCGCCAGGGGCCTGAGCAAAGGCCTTAGCAAAGGCCTGACCAAGGACTTGGGCCTATACAGAAGAGCTCACTCAACCATACGGGAATAATACGCATAAGAGAGAGAAAGAGAGATGAGTACACCCACCTACGATGGGCTGAGCAACGATATATTACTCGCACGCCTCGTGACACCTCACCTGCCGAGTATCTTCTCTCTTTCTCTCTCTCTTTTTCTCTCCTTCTTTGTATATCTATCTCTATCTCCTTCCTTCTTTCTTTATTCCGTTGGTCGTCGCTTCCTCGTGGGTGGATCAGGCCCCGCGGCCCTCCTCGTCCAATTTTTTCCTTTCGCGAAACACAACTCGCGAATTCACTCCAACTTAAAGTTCGTTGAACTTCTTCTGAGTATGTAAGCAATATTTTCGTAATGTCTTGGAATGATTTTTATAAAATTATTTCTTCTAATCGACAATTTCATTAGCGTGTAACGTATTATTTTATATTCCTATATTATTTTCTACGTTGTTTATATGATTTGCATCGAATGGTAAAATTTATGAATTCACTTAAACTTAAAGTGCAATGAACTTCTACTGTGTTTGTATAATATTTACGTAATCATGGAATATCTTAATGCTAGGCTTATTTCTAATTGGGTGTCAATAACGAGTTACATGATTTTCTATATACAAACTATCAAATGCTATTACAAAAAATTGTAGTATATTTGTATGTGTATTGTGTATATATCTATTTCAATTCGTTAAAATCCGTATAGAAGGATATTCAATCTATTTCGATAACGGGTATCCTGATATTCATCGACGTTGAATTCTTTTAAATATCAAAGTTATTAGTGGATATGCGTTGAATTCGTTTCAATACCTCTCGTAATCAAAAACTCTATGTTAGAACATTGACATGAATTAGAAATATATTCGAACGAATTTTTGATACGAAAGAAATTTCTCTAAAGAAATTAAAATAAAAATCAATCATTAGAAATAGAAAACAGCTGTTAATGAGTAGGTCACTGGTAAGAAAAATAGGTCAGCGATACAAAGTTGGTCAGCTGTACAAAAACATAGTAATAGTCCCATACGAAGGTGTATGTCCAAGTTAAACGAGCTCCACATTGTTACTGTATATATCTCTCGGTAAATTCTAAGAAATTCGTTAAATATGAAATACACATAGAAAAACATTCCTTAATTACCGGCTTAGTCGAGCGTTCAATGTTTTGTTTACGTTCGGTACTCCCCGTCGTTTCTCGGCCGGTGTCGACAATCGTTGTCATTTCGTCGTTAGATTTAATATTGACCTTCGTGTATGTTCGGTACATGTCGTATGTATTCGTAACTACTTTTCATAATAATCGTTAGTCTTCTTCGAGCGTCGGAAGGAATAACAAAGATATTATTTAAGTATGTGATTTATTTCGCGTCGCGTGTTCGTGTATTCTTCCTATGCAAGTAATATGCATACGTGAGCGAGTGTGTGTGTAGTGTTGAAAAGTGCATATATACATATATGGATACCTGGACTTATGGATATAAGGACAAAGTACATCAAAACGTAAGCTGACTATACTTTTAACCTTATTAACATTTGACCTGATTAGAAAAATCATTACTTTAATTATAAGAAAAAGAAATTATCGATTACCTTGTCACTGTTTAAAAAATTTTTAATTTAAAAAAATCGAGTGTTATACCTTTGGCTCGTGCATGATTTACTACATACGTATATATATACTTATATATATTTCTATATAAGGAAAAATAAATCAGTGATCGCACGATTAGATCGCTCGACATTCAACACTTCTACTCTACTTCTCACCATGTGATAAAAAAAGGAAGAAATCTAATGAAATCTCGGAAAGATGCTTTCTCTATCTCCTTCTTTTTCTCTTTTTCTTTCTCTCTTAAAGAAGAAGAAGAAGAAGAAGGAGAAAAAGAAAAAGAAAGAAAGAAAGTGTGTATTCGAAGGAGGAAACGATTTCAAAGTTACACGCGATCGTACGCGCCATCGATCTTATAACGGCTTGATGTCGTAGGTCACGATGAGAAGGTTCCTTTAACAAGGACATTGAAATCTTTGCAGGACGACGTGCGTAATGATCAGTGACGGATAGCCAACGTAGCTGGTACGATCGCGATCCACGAACGAGTGCTACGATCTTGAGAAAAAGAAAGAAAGAAAGAGAGAGAGACAGATAGACAGAAAATGAGGGGAAAAGGAGAAAGAAAAAAAAAGTAAAAGAAATAAAAAAAGTATGTGCAAGTGCCCCTGGTGAAGATAGTTAGCGGAGAGTCGGATCGATGGATCGAGTTAAGAGATGGAGAGGTAGCGATCTACTCGGACAGGATTGTGAACGTACGATCGAGATCGCTAGACGATCGATCCATCGACGCGTACATATGCGTATCATAACTCATCGTTCACTAGTGAAAATCTTCAAGCGAGTTGAGAAACTAGATCTCGACCTCATACTTTTTACTATTTTTATTTTTTCCATTTTTATCCCGTTGATATATACCTAGAAAATAAATATCAATTGGCATATATTATTCTATTTAAAAAAAGAAATTTTCAACATTTTTCTATGTTTTCTGATTTTTCCGTTGTTTATTTAAAAATTGAGTTTTAATTATGTTTTAATCCCTTGACATACAGTGACGAGTCTGACTCGTCAAGCGCTTTTTTCGCCGAACACCTTGCAGTATACAATTATTATTTTTTAATGTTATCAAAATAAAATTTACTCTTTTTCAGCTTTCACGTAACTGTTCAGTTGAACGAAATTAAATAGTATTTTCCTGTCGCATCAAAGTTCCATTTAATTTGTATATCAGAGGATTAATTTTATTTGATATTTATAAATAGATTCAAAATAATTTGTTTATCTATACGAATGCCCTTCTTTAAATTATGATACAGGTAATGGTATTTGTTAAAATAAATAACGATTTATAATGATCCTTCGAAGATTAAAAAAACTAACGACAAATCTCTTTCTTTTTCTCTTTTTTTTTAAATACCTACCTTGGTAATAAAAGCTCACGCGTGTATCAGTATTATTTAAAAGCGTACTTCGTAAAGAGACGCCTGGAACTCAGATTGTCCATTCGAGTAAGGTTGAAATCAAGATCCAGCCGTTCGGTATCTTCGTCGTCATCTTCTTTGCATTCCGTATAAAGTCGAAATCACGGATAATGCAAGATGAAAAGAGAGAGAAAGAGAGAAAGGAGCAGAAAAAAAGAAAAAGAAGAGAAAGAGAGAAGGAGAGGCGGGGTATGGGAAGCCGGCGACATTTAACTCGGCAATCGGTAGGACACCTGTGACATTTCATTAAGTGCCGCGAGCTTGGCTGCACAACTGCGAGAAATGCAAGGCGGAAAAGGGACGAGAATAACGTCAGATAGTAAGAGAGAGAGAGAGAGAGAGAGAGAGAGAGAGAGAGAGAGAGAGAGAGAAGTAGCGAAAGAAACGACGCGGAACGAGACGAAGAAAGAAACAAAATTAAGAAAAGACAAATAAAAAGAAAGTAAGAGGACAGAAAGAGATGCAGGTACGAGATGCAAGTAGGTAGGTAGGTAGTATAGAAGTATAAAAAGAGTAAGAAAAAAAAAGGAAAAGAAAAAGAAAAGAGAAAAGAAAATAAAAAGGGTAAAAGAAATGCCGCTCTCCGCGCAAAGTGGATTCATTATGCGCCGGAATCCTGCATTTGCATCTCGCGGTAGCAGTCGCGACTATATACGAGGTGGACGCGGACATTAGTTTGCGTCCTGCGATGCCGTGGGACGCATTTAACATTGGTAACGGTGCGCAAATCGTTGACTGCCTCTCTCAGAGCATCGGGAAAAGGGATGGCCACGGCACCCAATCTATTTCTAACTCTGAACTGCGCAAAAATTAGTCCTTACCTGCTTCTATTTCTTTCTATCTCTCTCTCTCTTTCATTCTTTCTTTCTTTCTTTACGTTTACTATACCGCGAACGATGTAGAAACAACTATACTACAACCCAACTTACAAAACATTCAGGAATATTCTATCCAACGCGAGCGATGACCTTAATTAATTTTAAAATACGCTGCTCCTTGCATCCACGTGACGTACCAACGTGTAAATCACATTTTTCATTTCTGAAAGAAATCCGATTACTTCGCTCTGTCTGATTTATTAAGATCAAATTGAATCGTTACATTTCTCTATTTATGATTTTTAGTATGAAATTCTTTGTTAAATGTATTTTTATTTATTTATTTTTTTTTCTTCATAAAATTTATAAATATATAAAAGAACATTGTTATTTTATGTTGAAACTTTCATAAGGGATTGAGAACCATCTTCTTTAGTTTTCTACTTAAATACTTGTCCGAATGAAAATAAGAAAATTATTGAAAAATGATTCTAGCCTTAGACACTGAACATTGTAAAATTCAAAATCGAGAAAAGGAAAAGGAGGATTAGTAGATGGTAAAGCGAACGCGATTTTCTCCTATTAAAGATGCGCGCTCGCGCACACTCTTGTAAGGAAGCGAAACCTGCTTCGCACAGGGCAAGAGTAACTTCCAAGGGAGTAGCCAGTAAATCGTACACTATCTGGGAGCATAAATTCCTGCCGGTGGCTATCTAAAAATCGTATTAAGCGTACTTTAGCGATCCGCGAGGTGGTTTAGGCGCGGACACGGACGGCATTGCCAAGATTAAACAAAAAGAGAGAAAAAGAGACAAGATAAAGGGGCTGGGGGGGTCAGAGTTAACGACATTTCGGTGCAATCAAAACAAAGAAGAAAAATTGATATTGATAGTAAGGATATCTATGATAAAATGTATGGCAAGGATAAAAATGTGAATAAGGAGGATGGTTTAATTTTCGGTATGATAATTTTTATAAATAACTATACAGAGTGTTGTATTTATTTATATTTAAAATATTTTTGTTACCCTAAGATCGAAATATAAATGATACTTTGTAATATTTCCTAACGCAAAAATGTTTGTTATTTAATATCTAAACAAACAACACTTTCCAGAGTATCCTTTATTTAAAAAATTTAAATATTTTATATATTCAAAATCCAGTTGAATTATTTATTGACCAACCCAACAATAAAAAAAAGGGAGAAAAGAATAATAATAAAATAGCAAAGTGAATGTCGCGAGCATGTTTGATCGACTAAATTGTCCAATTAACTGCTGTTGAGTAGAAAACAGGGCCGAATTATAATCGTCGTCGAGAAGTTTGCGAACTACGCCTTTTATCGATAAGATAGAGAAGGATGGAGAAAGGTAGAGAAAGAGAGTGGCTGTCATTGGTCGAGACGAGTCGGCGAAGAAGCCCCTTCTCGGTCGAGGTGCCGGTAATTAAAGATATTATCAACGGTGCGTGTCGCCCCGTTGCACGTGAGAGGCGACCGCGAGGCAGGTACTACCTACAACCTACAACCTACAACGTACTTACTTTACCTACCTGTGCAAGTTACATATACACATAAACATACATACATACATACATACATACATAGATAGATAGATACATACGTACTTACATACGTACCTAAACCTCTCCGAGAGTTTGTACAACTACATACTTTATATCTACATACACATATACATATATTTATACATATGTACTATATGTATACCTACAACCATAGTACGTAAGTACGTACCACGAGATCGCTTGGTACGTGCTACCTGACCGTAGAAAACTATAACGAGTACATCGCCGTCTCTGCGTTTCGTTACGAAATTGGTAGTAAGGTGATCATATGTTAAAAAAAAAAAAAGAGAAAGAGAGAGAAAGATAGAGAAAAGTTCGAAATTTTAAACAGAGACTGAAAAAGAAAAATCGGAGATTTTCAAAAAAAAATTTGAATAAAGAATGAATCTGTGGGACGATCACGTGTCAAATTTCTATAAAATCAATGATAAGGTTATCATAAAAAAAAAGGAAATATAAAGATAATCATAAATTGACTGATACTAATAAACCAGACAAAAAAAATCGATTAAATTTCTGCTTCTTTCAAATCGTACATACAAACTCGATCGAAATAACCGCAAACCTAAGAAAAGGAACAAAATTACACGTCGACTTATATACGTTGTAATATTATTTCGTATAATGAGGATGACGATAACGATCAAGGATCATCATCATCATCGTCGATTGACTTTTTTGACATAACAGGTAGAATAAAGAAAAAAAAAGAGAGAAAGAGAGAGAGAGAGAAAGAGATAAAGATTAAAAATAAGAAACTAGCGGCGACTTCTTTTCATCGTAAGATTCGACGTTCGCACGTCAATCAGTTTGAAAATCGCAGCACGAGCCGCGTATAGTACATGTGTAGGTACACGGGAGAGAAGTGCCAGGGGTATTGAGCCATCAGCGCAGATCCGGGAATTGTGCAGGGCGGTCCATAAAACGTGGCCCCGTACCGCGTTAGGCCTCCGTCAGGGTAATTTACAACGCTGGACATCGCTGCCGTTTTATTACCAGGTTGTTTATTTTACGGTTGGTACGCCTTTGCTTCTCTCTCTCTCTTTCTCTCTCTCTTCTTCTTCTTATTTCATTCCTCTCTTTCTCTTTCTTAACTTTTATCTCACTTACTCGTTCGCATTGCTTCTGCATCTTCTTTCTCTTTTCAAAGGATGCTGTACGTGTTCTTCTTTCTCTCTCTCTCTCTCTCTCTCTCTCTCTTACTTTCTATCTTTCTTATACTGTCTATCTTTCTTGCACTGACTCACGTCTACTAGATGCACCTACCGGAACAGTGCAAGAAGAAGACGATGGTTCCTTAGCTTCGTTCGCAATGACCCGTAGCAGCCTTAGCAGTCTCCTCCCCACCGTTCGAATATCCCTTAGATCGAATATTGGATGTTCTCTCATCCGTGCCACGTATCCTTCCTATGCTTCCTTACTTACTTAATCTCTCTCTCTCTCTCTCTTTTTCTCTTATTTTCTTTGTATCTTTCTTACTACGTTAAGACGACTTACGCAAGTGACACTTGCAAATAACTTGAGCTCGCGCGTGGGGTGAGATTAGTCATAGCCTCCTAGTTTCTGGAATATAGTTAGAAATCAGCCGATGCTATATCAAATGATATTATGTCAACGTCCGTCTAGTTTATAATAAAAGTTCGATCAAAGAATTTCATCGTTTACGAGCCACTCCGTAAACGCACGACGTAAATATCAGGATAATCTCTAATTAAAAGTTACACGCTCGTATTCTTGAAAGTTATTTCTGAGCGTGTCTATCCCGAGCGAAAGATAAGAACGAGAGGGGTAAAACGAATAAAGTCTACTGAATGTTTAAGTATCAGAACAGAAACACGCATATACACGTACGTAGAAAATAATCCTGTTAACTAATATCAATGCTCTAATGAAATCTGAAACATTATTTTATTTCATTAATATTAAATGTTCAATGCATTTTTTTTCTACTATATCAATGATATTACAAATCAAATTAATTAATTGTTCGTAAAAATTCAATCGAAACAAAAGAAAATAAATGCATTCGTGTCGCACGGCTTACATGCGTTAATGAGAAAAAAAATAATCTAACAATCCTCTCTATGTTACCAGTTGAAAGATTAGAAATACTTACACCGAAAGAGAATTAATGAAAGTTCTTCTCTCATTGAGAATCGATCCCCCGATCGTTAAAATAAAATAAATGATGCCTGTTGCCTACCGTAGAATCGTTAAATAACTCGTGGAAGTCTCGAGCAAGGAGTAATTAATATCGAAAGTTTACACTCTATCATCCGAGGGATTCACAATGAGCGATGAGCTATGAACGGCCTTTGTACGACGTAGCTCATGCCGCGATCCTCCTTTAGCTTAGATCCTTTCGTTTGTTGTCCTGTAAAATTCATCGTTATTTGCTTTCACCGAGACTTGAGTAGCTTGCTGTTCGTTTCTTTGAGGTAAAAAGAGAGAGAGAGAGAGAGAGAGAAAGAGAACGAGAAAGCAAACACTTCGTTTTATTTGTGCATACTCGATTCATGACACACGTAACATAATCGCAATCGATTCTACCTCTCGACTGAATTTTAACTATAAAAGCGTTGAATGTAACAAGAATATCACTGTCCAATAACACAAATAAACTAACAATACGTTTAATACTTGACGTTAACTAATAAAGACAGAACAATGATCGAATTGGTAGAGAATTCGTTAAGGGATTAGATTATATTACGATTATAGTTTAATCATTTCAATGGGTTTATCTTCCAATTATTTCCATTGATTAAATATAATATTATAATATACCGATTGTTAATTATTTCGAATAATAATCTTTACATTTACCTGACGTTAGTGGTATAAAACAAAAAAGAAAAGTCCTCAAAAGAAATAGAAGAAAAATGATCTTTAATAAAATAATTTAAATAACTAATTGTTCTTCTCTCAATGGGATAAATAAATTGATTAAATTCCAAAGTATATGATAAGACAAAATACATTCTCTTCCGTGTTAGTCATTTCTGGTGAGGTGCACTTGCTAAGTGCATCGAGAGGTCACTCAGATAGCCTAGCGCTACCAGCTTTCCGACTCGGTCACGAGTCCAGAAGCTGAACGAGACAACGACGAATATCTACGAAGAAGAAGAGAAGGACGAAGAATCGAACAGGAATCGTGGATTGTATGTAGTAGGCAATACCAACAGCAATACCAACAGCAATACCAACAGCAATAGCAACAGTAACAGTAATAACAGCAGCAAAGACAAAACTCTCTCTTTCTCTCAATCCAACGAGAAAGACACAGAGTACACACGTTAAGAGGTCCGAGTTACTATCACCATAGAATATAAGACAATATAGGCGCGGTGGGTGTCGGTGGCACCGGGGCGTGTGAACGCTGTGACATATGCGCCGTGTCGCTTTCTTTAATCGCCTTTAGCAGCAGCGCACGCGCGTATCCATTCGCTTAATGCGAGATCAAACGAGAGAGAGTTCTCCTTTTATCCTTTTATCCTTTGGCGTATCCTTTGCGTGCGATTTATGCGAATCGATTGATTTCAAATTAGACGGAACGGGAGCGAAATAAACTTCATACCGATTTCCATGATTCTATTTTACCTGGAGAATTATTTTTACACCATAATCCGCTCTTATAAATAGTTACGTTTAAAACATTATTATCTTTATTTTATTCTCAAATGTCATGCGAATTTCATTTCATTTCATTTCATTTCATTTCGTTTCGTTTCTTTACGCATTTTAACTATCTTTACGATCATACGTGTTTACCTAAAGGTTAGACATGCTTAATTATGCATGAAAATAATTGAATAACTCTCGTGTCGAATCATAAGTATTAGACATAATATTCTCACCATCAATTATGTAATATTTCCAATACACGATGCAATTATATAAAGATATGTCGTTAAAAATTTGATAGGTTTATGAAAATGTATCAATATTACAAGCTCGAAAATGAACCCGATGTCCCATCGATTCACGGTGTGCTCTCGCTTGTCAAGTAAAAAGGCTCAATTCTCAAGCACGGGTAATAGCCAAGGCATTATGTCAACCGTTCTTGGACAACCGTTTATTACGGACTTGCAGCACGATAAAAAACGCATTTTGCATAATGCAAGATAATCAAGCGAGACGGGTTTGGGACAGGTGTGCAGTGCCGGGCACTCCTCGGACCAGTGGTAAAGGGCTTTGAGAAGGGCTAAGGGGAAAGGTGGAGGAAGCTTCTCTCCGAGGGCGCTACCATCATCCTTCCTTACAAAGTCGACGTGTAAATTAATAATCTATTAGGGCGTTCTTCCCTCTTTCTTTTTCATTATTTTTCTCTCTTTCTTACTCCTTCACTTTCTTTTTCTTTTGCGTTATCCTTCTGATGCCTCCACGGGCCGACGAACGAAAGCCGCCTCTGGCGACGTTTTAACCGGCACGAATGCGCGAAGTTATTAGTACGCTCAGAGTACTCGTCTTTTATTAAGCAAAAAGAACCAAAAAAAATACGAATTTGTAAGGAAGTTAGTTACTTCTTTCCTTTATTTCTATTCGACCTGACAACCAAATTTCTATTATTCAATTTGTTTCGTAAAAGTATTTCAAAAAGGAAAATATAATACACAAATGTTTGTTTAAACATTTATATCTCTATCTTATATTAGTTGATACATAGATATTAATAAGTATTCAAAAATATCTTTAACATATTAGAACAGATCTAAATCCGATAAAATAAACCATGTATCATTTGTACGATAACAGATAGATATACTTTATCTTATCTACAATCTACAGTATGTAAATTCTTTGACTATAAATTCATGATAAAGGATATCTTGCTATTAGAGTTAACTAAAATTCTATCTACTACCGTGGTTCCCAACGTGGGACACAATTTCATTTTAAGGATAACCAATTAAAAAACTCGAATAATAGTGCATGTTTTATTCCTTTAGAATTTGGTTATTATATTTTTCTTTTTCATGAATGTTCAAGGATTCTTTGAAAGCTGATTTAGACCAAGATTTATAACTTCTTAAGAGATTTAGAGATCTTAGAAACGCTTAAGTGGGAAATAGTCAGAAAACAAAGATTGGTAACCACTGATATACAATATACAATATACCAACGTAAATAATTGATATGAAAAATCATGCGTCACGGTTCTCATTATAAATTGTAGAAAACTAAGCGGTTTCTTTATCGATTATATATACACTCCACTGATAGATCGATAAGAGTGTAGGATATTTCGATCGACAGAAAGAAAGACACGGGGCGAATTACTTGCGACGTTGTCGATCGTTCCCTTCTTGATTTACCTCTTCCACCTTGACGTAGGATTAAGCGATCGTTTCCTTAAGGCTAACGTCGAACCAACGGATACGCGAGAATGGTTTCTCTCGCGAGGATCGTTTTACTCGCGAGGAAGGCGAACCACTTATATATATATATATTTATTTATACATACATAGAGACATATAGAAGTTGCTACTATAGACGATTAACGCCGACGGTTAAATGGAGATTTCGAGATGCTGATCGAAAGGATCGAGGGACATCGGATGATCTTGCTTACGTAAGGCGACGATTTCTTGACTCTGAATCCTTTCTGAGAGATTCGTGATTTACATATATACTTCTGTTTATGTATATTGGCAAATATTTATCTATACGGTGTATTCCATTTAATCTTAATAAAATCTTTTCGTTGCTGCTATTTTTATGAGAAGTTTTTTTTTATTACTTGTACTGACATGATTTGGTGGACAGATCTTTTCTTTCCAGATTGAGTAATAAATTTAGATCACATTCTTAATTACCAAACATTACAAGCCTTAATAATCTCAACGAAATCTTATCAATAAAATCTATTTACAGATTTATTTAATGCATAGGAGGGGCGTAACATGATATAATTAAAATATTTTATTTACAGCACTAATATTAATTAACAACTCCAAATATTTTGGTTTTTATTTACTGCACGCATTCTAAAACCTGCAAGCAGCGATACGAATTTACGCCGTATGATATTCCTCTTAGAATAAAAAACAATTGTATAAAAAAGTTTTCTTGAAGATTTCAATTACTAATGAAATATATTTATAAGTTGTTGAAGCAAATGAAACACCCTATATATTTATGTATATATGTATGAGAATCGATAATCGAGCAGTAACGATCGACTTTCGGAATTTATCGCAAAGTCAATCGTGAGCCTATCGCAGCACGTTTGAAACGATTTGCTTCGAGGGCAACACGGAACGATCCGACCGATCGGATCGTTCTTCTAATCGACGAGTCGAACGTTCGTTCGATTCTTAATGAGCGTCCAATAAAATGTCGCCAATGCCGGTGAAAGCAGGTACTGAAATTCTTATTACGACATTTCGTATACACTTTGTATATACGCGTGTGTGTGTATGTGTGGAAGTCTATGTTTCATGCTCGTAATACGTCATTCAACCCCTGGACCCAAAAAAAAATTATTTTATTTTACACTCTCCGATCATTCGAGTAATAAATCTCTCTACTACATGTATTAAAATTTATTTTAATTAAAACCAGTATACTATATATATATATAACCCGTCTCTTGTCGATTTATTCGGTTATACCAAGATTATCGTGTATAATAACTCTAATTCTCGCGCGAACGAACGATTGTCTCTTTTTGGCTAGTAGAAAATAAAGTAAAAAAAATATTTAAAAATATATATATATATATAAAATAGATACGAATATCACGTCTAAAGAAAGCTATACGAATGGAAGACATATATACGTCCATAAATATACACAGATATACATACGTAAAGATACACACATGTATGCATAAATATACGCAAATACGTACATGCATGAAGTTAACTCGAAGTATGCGAAAGAATCGAAACGAGCAAATCGTAATCACAATTTTAATGTCACGTACACAGATACATATATAGAAAAGAAAAAAGAAAAGAAAAGAAAAGAAAAGATAGGGGTAAGGATATTTAGAAATTGCAATACTCCAGAGGAACAGGTCCTGTTCAGGAATCTTATCTGCGGTTTCTCTAATACCATGTAAATATAAAGCTTAATTGCAGACAGTGGTAAAGGCCTCGACTATTGGCTGCTACCTTAATTACCACGGTATACTAATCCCAAAGGACTCAATTAATAAAGAACGAAAAATATCTTTGTCGGCTTCGATAAACGTTTCTAGCTGCGATCGATTCGTAGATTAATACGATAACGGGTGACCGGTGGGTGTCAACCTCTTTTCCTGATCGTTTTCTCGCTACTCTACGTCGTCTTTTTCTAATATATATATTTCCACTTGATCGAACCAGACGCGTAAATTTAACGATTCGATCGATAAAATCGATTTTAGATGATCGGAGAAATGCTTCGATTAATACTCAATTATTATTTCATTATTATCAATGAGAAAGTTACCATAATTACAACCGTTTTATTCATTTTATTTTTATTTTTCTTTTTTTTTATCTAAAATTATACATCTGTGCGTAAGTAATTTATTTTTCATAATTTCTTTATCATTCATGTGTATATAAAATATTATAAAATTCATTTACTTCTAAAAAATCGATCTTTTTACCCGTACGAAAACAGTTACGAAACGATTACGAGTATTTTTTTAACAAGATTTTCATCTTCGCTTATTCCCGACAAGATTTCTAAAAGAGCATAAAATCGTCGTTGTTCCTAATTCCCAGAAATAACATTTAATAACGATAATAATAAAATCTAATAATAATGGCAATCCTCGAAAAACGGTAAAACCATCGAAAGACGTACTTTAGCGATCGGTTGCTTAGAAACAACATAAATTTCTCTCCTGTATCTCGGCAACTTTCAATACGCCATTGTCTTCAACTAAACTTAATAATTCCATTAAAAAATATCGATTCTCGCAGGGACCGTTGCTGATCGTGAAGGCTATTAAAGATTCGAACTGAAATGAGTGAGATTCGATCTTTGACCAACTCCCACGTAAGTTCGCAAGAGATCAAGTCGAAGAAAAAAAAATATTAAACAAAAATAAGATATAAAGAAAAAAAGGAATTGAAAAGTGAGATAAAAAGAGAAAGAGAGAGTATTGTCTTTCTCTCTTGGAATCGAACGGCTTTCATTACGATATAAAACGGTGCTTTCTCACGCCGAATCGTTCGGTGTCCACCTGTCTATCGGTTCGCGTATCTTGCGATAATAGAGAGAAGTAGAAAGGAGGAGGAGGAGGAGGAGGAGGAGGTGGAGCAGGAAAGGTAAAATCGACTTACGCAAGAAGTTTGCATGCGACGTCGTGCCCGAGAACCTTTCCAGGCCGTTAGCTCGCGAGGACGAAGGAATCGGTGAGGTTCGCCGGGATAACCGCGACAAGTGCTCGTACCACTCACCGAGTAGCGAGTGAGTCACTTTACTACGCGGACGAATAAGCCAGGGCACTCTCTCTATCTCTCTCTTTCTCTGTCTTTCACTCCATCACAGGAATACACCATAACGAGAAGAAAGAGAGAAAGAGAAAATACGAGTGAGAGAAACTCGAAGAGAAGGACGAATGCTGCGTACGGTCACGCCAGCTGAGATGGGTGATACATTGGCAGGTGAGAGGGAGAAAGAGAGGGAGTGGTGAAGGGGTAAGGGAAAGGAAGAGAAGGAGAAGGAAGGTGAGAGGAGAGGTCCGAGGTACGATGCAATGCAGCGGCAGCAACGCGGCAAAGTGCATTCGGTGCATTGCCGTGGCAAAAGATAGTGGAGGCAGCCAGTCAAGGCGGTAGAGAGAGCATAGCACAGCATAGCACAGCATAGCACAGCATAGCATAGCATAGAGCAACACAACACAGCATGGCATGGCATGGCATAGCGAAGGTGCAGTCCACGCGTATGAGAAGGAAAAGGAGGAAGAGGAGGAAGGAAGGAAGAGGAGGTTGAGGTGAAGGAGGAATAAGAGGAAGAGGAGAAGGAGGAGAGTAGTGTCTGCCTTCTAGTCGAGAGAACAGCCAAGCAGCCAAGCAGCCAGCCGAGCAGCCAGCGAGGCAGCCAGCCGAAGCAGGCGTGCCCGATGGTTACGGCAATCACCGCACATGCTTCCAAGCTCCTGACCAACGAACACAAACAAACCTCTTGCGCGCGTTCGACTTCTATCCATTTATCCTACCCTCTATAAGAGATAAAGAGAGAGAGAGAGAGAGAGAGAGGGACTCTTGCGGATAAGATCGGACTCGATGAGCGATCGTTAATTGTCTCCCTCGACGAGCACCACATCGACCTCTTCCATTTTCCGGTTACCGGTATCGCTCTCTGCAAATCGGAATTACACATGTTGGTACACTCATAAGATCCTATGTAGATTACGTATGTATATCATCCTGATCAAATTGTTCACAAGATATGTTCTACCGTATGTGTATGGGTAGATATAGATATACTTATGATCAACTCCTTATTATCCAACTCCCTCTTCATTTCGTTGAAGATAAAAAATGTTAAGGCAACTTTTCACCCCTGTTACCATCTCCTATCCTATATCCTAATACTCTATTATAATCTTTCTGTCCGTATTAACTATCATCAAGAAAAGAGATCCTTACCAACAACCGATCATCCTATGTAAGATCTACGTAATAGCTCGATAAAAAGGATGATTTTAGAAAAAGGAATAAGAAGGAAAAAGGAAAAAAGGAATCATTCGGCGATTACTCGATCGCCATCGGCGGCATGGTATAAGGTATAAGCTGGTACCATGCTGGGTGCATACACCTATAGCTCGTATGGCGCGCGACGTTATCACCCTAGGGCATACATCCACCTGCCCAGCCGTTTACATACACGCCCACGCAACGTAGTTACACGATATTTCCTCGCTCATGTTGAATCGAGCCCAGTACACACAATGGCAATACGACTTTACGACTAGAGGAAGCGCAACAGTGCACAACATTCTAACGAGAGAGAGAGAGAGAAAGAGATAGAGAGCTAGCCCTGCGGTCCAAACTCCGTTACAATGGGAAGCTGCTCGTGGCATTCCGCGAAACACACTGAACACGTCATCATCAGAGAGAAGAGAGACCGAACGAACAACGACGACGAGCCAAAAGCAACCAACCGATATCAGCTAGCACACACCATCATCAAAATAATCCAGAGGATTCCCTGTCGGTTCCTCCTATCATCTCTTCCTGCTTGCTCCTGATGTTCCTACCATCATCAATGATACACAACCGAATCTAACCAACCGAACGAGCAACCTATGTAGAAGCGTTAAACCGATGCGAAACGCGAAACCAAAATTCGTTCGTAGGAATAGAATCGAGGCATTCGATTAAGAATATCCGATGCCGCGAGTTTAGAAAGGCTTAGTACGCAAATACGTACGATACGTACAATGAGTACATTGCGTTTCGACGATCCCAGCAATCCGTAATATTGGCCGAGTTCGGATGTAATGTGTAAGCCAAGGTTACACAGAACTTCCTACCGCGTTGGAATTCGCACGATTGACTCCTCCTCTCCTCTCATTTCATCTCATCTTTCTCTCTCTCTCTCTCTCACGTGTTCATTGCAATTCAGCTTTCATTTCCTCCTTCTCTTTTCATGTTTGAAATATCTGATTAATCAGTTCTACCTCGATTCAAAGAAAGGAATCGATCAGACGCGTTGGTGTATTTATTATTCAGCTTCGATGAATGATCTTCTTCGTTTAAATTTGTACAAATGGAAAAGTGTTACGTTTGAAAAAATGTTAGAAAAAGTTTTTAATCCGAATTATCTTTCATCCTATCGCACGAAAAAAAATGTATATCTGTTACTCTTTCTCTCTTTCTCTCACACATTTCTAAACACATTTCTGAATGAAAAAAGAGCGAGAGAGATAGAGAATACGTATAAATCTTTCGTTCTCCCCTAGCGATTTTCTGCAGTACGGTTTTCCACCGAACCGAACCGTACCAATAACGAATATTTTTCCTGCCAGTTCGCAGTTTCACGGGCTCGAAAAAATATCGTTCTGCAAAGAGCATTCGTCGGCAGCACGCGAGAGACGCTAATCCGCTTTTGAAACGCATCGGGATTCTGTTATCGCGTTTTCGACCTTCCCAAAGGGATTTTGGTCCGTCATGCCGTAGGCAACTCGACGTATCCAACGACCATACGAGAGAACACGATATTCGAGTCACAGCCTGACGAAACCAACTGTGATTTCATGCTAACTTCAATGCATCTTACAACGCTCATACACACGCTGATCCTATTTCCATTTAACGTGAAATTTATAACATCTACATTTGATCTATTTCACAAATTCGAGACATAATATAGAATTAATTAATTATAAATATTTGGCTTTTGGAATTTTTTAATTTATGTCGGTAGTTAATTAAAAAAAGGAGAGATTGAAATTGTTTAAATTTTTCGATATACGTATATATAGATTTAAAAAGATATAATTTGAAATTAAATGAATACGATATCTATATTAATTTTAAATGAAACTCTCCAATAAAATACATATTTAACAAAATTATAGGGATCCTATAAAAGTTGTTGTCTCAACAAAATGAATTTGCTTGAGCCAAGAAAATTTGTCGATTAAATATCAATTTTAATATCTTGAATAAGATAAGACCAAAGTGATCAAGTTTCTACACATACATAGTATAATACGTTACACTCATATCATTTGATATCAACAAGCGATCACCATCGATCCTCTTTTTGTTCTCTCGTTTCGTCCACAAATCTCAATAATCGTATCTCATTCTACATGAGCGGGATTTACGCGTCGCCCTGAGGCTGTCCACGATACCTAAGTACTTACGTACGTGCACCTTGCGTGCGGAAATCTCGAGGGTGGTCGAGCACGCGCAGCCGCCGGAGATTCCCTGATTACAAACTCGAGTGCCGACGAATCTTCCCTTATTCCCTATTAATCTCGCTTACACGATACAACCGATATATAAAAGTATCAATACTCTCCATCCCCCCAAACGAAATAAACAAAAATTCTAATTATTTTCCTGATTTCAGATAAACCGATTCTGTGTTCTTATCATTTTCATCTGAACAATTTTATCGGATAATTATAATTAAACTTTTAATTAATAATAATTTTGAAGAAGTTTATTCTAAAGAAAAAAGAGCGTATGTAATATTTTAATATAATTTTCAGAATTATAATAAAACAAATTATATTTCACGCTGTTGTAATGATAGAAACAGTTGGTGTAACATATACCCTACATTCAATATTTATCAAGTACTAGATTTTTTGTTTGGAATTGTATTAAATATAACATACGCTTTTACTCCAGATATCCATTCAATTATTATTAATTAATATATTACAATATAAGTTAAAATCCCGCAAGAAAATATAAGAACACTTTTTGTCATTTAATAACATTAAACAACAAAAATAATTAGACGTCAATTCTCCACTGGTACATAAGCAATAAAATAAAATACAAAATACTAAAACTAGAAATAATCGCTTTAACCTCTATACCGTTCATAACTACACACACAGACACACATACACAGAATGCAAAATCTTTTTAGTAACCTTCTAACCTTAATCTTATCAAATCCGCTTAATAACAATTTAGAAATCTTTCAAATTGATTAAAACTCTTTTTACCGATATCCTCGCTAATTATCGAAAAACTTGTTACGAGTTATATGACTCAGCTTGCCCATACGCATCACATACATAAATACACTTACACAGTTAATAAGTTGGTATATAAACTTAAGGGAAATGTAGACCCACACTTATACACACATATACATTGGAAGTTCGATGAATGATCGGCGATACGTTTCGTTCGTCGGGTCAATCTGTGCTAGCGATCGGTACCGTTGTACAGCTACTTTATTACCACCGTTCGTAGATCGTTTATCGTCTCAAGAGACGTTCCATACGAACGAGTACGACGCGATACTAAGCTTCCTTTCTATCCTTTTCTCTCACAAACGAGCATAAACATACGCGTATAAAAACTAAAAAAAAAAGGGAAAATTAAAAACAAACAAAAATATACTCCAACACAAAAATACAAAATCCTGCACGTACGCATAAAACGTTCCTACCACAGAGAGATTTCTGTAATGCTTATCTCAGCGTTAATTCGGCCCCGATAAATCATAATCACGATTATGCGCTTTTACCTGATACGTATACGCACATAGGATACGTGCACGCTAAGTGTAGGTATATACGAACCGAACGATACTAAATCTTGTCGAACGTGTCTTTCGAATCTTCTTCACTAGGACGCCTTGTATATATCTTCAAACTTACATACACACGTAGGCGAATAGATAAGAAAAAAAACTTTGTTAATGAAAATGCGTTTAAAAGACCACTCCCAAGGGTGATAAAGTTCTTCCTTATTTTTAAATTTAATCGAATATATCTCTTTTTCTTCTTCTTTTTTCTTTCGAAAATTCATTATTCATATTATTGAATACAGACGTTGGAGGTTTGAATAGAAATAATTTATGATCTAACGGGAGTGTTAAAAGAATAAATAAAAAAAAACATACCAAAACGATATCATGAACCACTACGTCATACGTATGTAATTATATATGTGTGTATGACTATTTACAAGCATATGTATATATTTGTGTATGTACGGTCCGATGGCCTTTGGTCTTTACCTTCGTGTAGATTGTAAAATTATATCGACTTATACGGGACGATACGCTCCTCTCCTCGTACCTACTCAGCTCGGCGTATCGCTCGTGCTCGTACGCTTTACATCGCTATCTTAATAAACCGCTGATATACGATAATCCATGAAGTTATGTGCCAGAACGAACCGAAGGAAACGTTAACCCCAACGGGTAGGTCCGGGAAAGTATGTTTCGTGAAACTCCGCCCCGGTTTATTGAATCTGACGTGAAATAAAATTATATAGGCGAGTGTAAGCATGCCCTATAGACACATGCACACACTTATACATTTTTTTACGATATAAATACGCTTTACATGTATAAACGAAGATACTCAAGACTATCCTCAAAGCTCTTAAATATAAAGGAAAAAAAAGTATAGAAAATTAAAGCTATTATGATTTACAGGTTACGAGCTTCTAGAAAATTTATTTGACTTTAATTAAGAAGCATCTTTTTCTACGAGCTCGTTAGCCCGAATGATCAAACGACCGTGTAAACATTGAACGTTCCTATATAAAATCTATTATAAGATGAGATTAATTCAAATCGGATAAATAGTCTTAGGTTGTAACACCAATCATTGTTATTATCTATTTAATAGTTATTGTTTTATTTTTATCGACCCGTCACTTTATTTCTGTCGAGTATCAAAGATCATCAAATTATAAAGATAAATCATAAATAAAATTCATTACTTTCCACTGGAGTAATCTTTATAGATAGAAAAGAAGAAAAAAGAAAAACCCTGCTGAAAAAATAGTCAGGTAAAATGAAATATGAAAAATAATAAAACCAAAAACAAAATGATGACGAAATGAGGATTTTGCAGTGTAACTATGCGAAGAGAACGCATTGGGTTAGTATTTTATTCCGATAAAGCATTGCGATCGACGTCCTATGACAGACCATAATTACAGCTGGCATTATACTGTGCGCGAGGCAAGGCCGATATATTTATAGTCCATGCCACTACACATTTTCGCCCATAATTGACGCGTGGCAACAATATCGCTCTTATTATGACAATTACAAGGCAGCATTGATTTCGAAAGCACGCTGACCATAATTGGCACGAGCGTTCCTTTCCATCCTGCCGATCGTAACATCATTGACGTCGTTTCATACACGGATCTATCTTTCTTTCTCTCTTCTTCTCTTTTTATTTCCATCTTTTTCTACGACCTTTTGGATGATCTTACACTAACACATCGAACAAAAAAGGGAACCTCCTTCCTAGCTGATTAGCCACTTATTTCTAAAGTAATTGCCCAAAAAGTAATGCTAGACGCTATAAAGACTTAGTTTTTATGAATAGTATTTATATTTTACATCTGTTATCTCAATTATTCATTCGTTTTTTTTATTTGCTTCTTTGTTATTTGTATATTTTAAATTTCTAATTTAAAATATTTTACTTTGTTAAATTTATAAATTATTTCATTTCTATTATATATACGAATCTTTTGAACTCCGTTATATTTTTACTATTAAATATCCTTCATTTAATTACAACCAACCTATTATTAATTTAAAATAAAAAAAACTTATAATCATTTGATTTACTAATATTGAGAAATAATATGACAAAGACGTTTAATGAAGTTTTTATATAAGAAGGAGAAACGCTTGACACGTATGTTAATTATCGGTAAACTCGTAATAAGGTAGAAAGCATAAGTGCAGCAGGGTGCACCGACCTGTCCGTATGCTTCTGTCAGACTAATTTATTGGTACGCCTACGTAAGTCAAGATTCCATTAGTAGCTTATTAATAGCGTCTTCGACGAACTAACACACACAAGTATTACGAAGTAACCGACGGCTTTGTGCCATATCGTTTAGAACCAATCGAGTGACGTATTTACATGCTACTCCAAAATGTCTATCTTTCTTGAATACAACACGTCGTCGCGTATGACGTTTAGTATTCTTTTGTAACATCCATTAAGATTTAAGATAGTAATCAGTAGATGTATCCACCTATGGAATAATCTTCATCAATTCGTTACGTTCGTCACGATTCGTGAATTACTCTCGAAAGTTTTGTCCATCAAATTGTCATTAATAATTTTTATATAAAGTATAACACAAAGGATTAATTAAGAGACAAATTATTCAGCAATCTACTAACTCTTCCAAAATGACAAAAAACAAAATTATTTATACGCAATACGAATCTTATAATTTTATGACTATTTATTTTTAGTCCTTTTAAATTATCAAGAAATAGTCACACTATTGTAGGCTTACAAAAGGTATAAATAAAAATTGTACAAAAATTTGTTATTTAAATTCCATATATTACACGTAACATAATTAATTATTTAAATTCAAGAAGAAGCATAAAATGAGAAATACAGCTTACAATTAGAGAAATACCACAGCTTTTTATTTACAACCGATTAAATCCTATTAATTAAGCAAGCAGCAAACCCTTCAGCTGAAATCCATCGTTAATATAAAAAAAAATTATCTAATTAAAATATTTCTCTAACACTCCAAGATGGATACCAGTAAGAAATTGATATATCGTATCTTAAATATTTATTCTTAAATAAAACTAAGAGAAATAGGAAAAAGAGAGGACCCTAGTCTCGTTGCTCGTCGCAGTTGTCGTCGTCGTCGTCGTCGTCGTCGTCGTCGTCGTCGTCGTCGTCGTCGTGAAAACGTAAAAGGAGCTTACAAAACCGCTATAATTTACTTGGTGTCCGTAAGGCGCCAATTAACTTCCTACCATACGGACACACTCAGGCTTCCCTCGCTAAGTTTCTTTTTATTTGTATTTTTTTTTTTTAGAAGGCCGAACCGCCACCTTAAATGTTGCTTACAACACCTTCTGGATTTGCACGCACTCTCTCTCTTTTTTTCTCACACACAAGTTCCTCTCCTCCTTCAAGCGGCCTTCTCTTTGATGTTTACGCCTAGAGAAAGAAGGAAAAAAAATAAGAGAAAGAAAGGACAGAACGAAATTTCCGCTACCTAATCGCTAACCAAGCGAATCGTGATCACGGTTACACGAATTATCCTGTCTTCCGATGTACGTGACGATTATATCGAAACGTGGTTAACTACTTCGAGAAACTCATGGGTGCTACTAACCCATGTGTAGATTATTCGATAGAAAATTTTCTAAGTTAGCATATACACGCGAACTAAAACACACACTGGTACGTGTGCGTTTCTTCTAAAATAGCCAATAATTATTTCTTTTCTCCCTGTTTTTTTCTCTATCTACCATATTAAGTTTCATGAAAACAAGAAGAAGAAGAAGAAGAAATAAATATTAGTCTAAACAATAGACATATGCATTTAGGTACGTGCATATTACACGTGTATGATTTTCAAACAATGGGCAAACATTATTCGTCGATTTAAAACGATTAGGGCGAAGGATATCGAGAAAAACGAGTATTGTAAAGAGAATCATGGTTGTTGCGAACGTTCTATGAAATAGCATAAGTTATCAGAATATATCGTGGACGCGGAATATGTCAAGTGGCCATTTCTCTAAACGATTGCTAAACTACCCGAGACTGTCTCAACCGATCGACGATAGCGCAATAAATTGCTACAGATAATCATTGTTCCTCGAAGAGAACTTGCGCATGTTGAAATTGCATTCCAATGGTGCGAAAGTTGCATAGTCCTATTATCGTCGTCTTCTAAAAAGAAAAAAAGAAAACGCGAGCGCGATGGAAAGAGAGACTTTTATTTAAGTTTAAGATTACATGTATTGACTAATATAAAAGACGAGAATGGAAAGAGAAAAGAACGAATTATGATCCATGAACAGTGTTCCGAAAAAAAAAAATATGAAAAATCAAACAACATTTTTATATTTCGACAAATGTTTTTAATTAGGCACGAAATTTTTCGGTAACCTGATATATAATTAAATATGAAAATACAAGAATAAAATGGTGAATTAAAAAAAGAGAAGAAAAGATATTGGTATAACCGAATGCAGATGGTTTAAAATATTATTGCAAGCGATTCGCTTAACTCACATAAGACTTACACCGATGACAAGTAACGTGAATGTCCTACTGAAGAGGCAACTTCATATATAAGTACCCTACACATACATACGTACATTAAAGTCGTGAAGCAGTAGCAGCAGCAACAGCAGCAGTGAACTGGGTCACCAGCCGATGTCCTCTGAATCTCCTCCGAGAGAGAAAGTGTTCCTTTTCATCGCGAAACCAACGACGAACGGTCGTTTCATGGCTAGCCAATCGTTCATTCGCTCCCACACTAGTATTTTCCAACTTTCCTCGTGAAAACGAGCTCGCCTACTCGAATGCACCGCGGGTGGTCAGGTTTTCCTAACTTTTAACTTTCTTTTTCTTTTTTATCGTCAATTATCCATCATGATACTTATTAGCTAATATAAGAAACACATACCATATACATATATGTACATACAAACCATATATACCATGCATTTAAACTTACACACTGTACATACACCATGCATATCACATACACATACCATACGTATAAGATACATACCATACAAATCACATACTATACATATGACATACACCCCATTTATATCGCATAGACACCACATATATGACATACATATCCTACATTCACACGTATACACTAATATACATAAAGACATATAACATTAATGTATTATATATGCAGATACCTATAATACATAAAAAGATCGAATCATTGACTCTTGAGAAAGGCGAACGGCAAATTGCGATTTACAATCGTAGATATAATTAAATGATAGGGAGATAGGACGATTAGACTATCGATCTAGCAAGCTGAAAGGAGCTAAGACTGTAAGCTCGAACCTTCCTTTCCTTCGTCGATCATTGATTTCACGGCGACGACGCGACTTACAGAGCCGCGAGAATCTAAAGTGGTAAAAGAGACCCGGACAGCCGTGAAAACGAGTGCTCGCACGATCGAGTGAACGTCATCGATAATATCACCTTGCTATACTATCTCCTAGATCGCGAGATTCTCGAATAGTTTAGCCTCCGGTAAGAATATTTTATAATGAGCCCGCATTCAAGGGAATATCTCATGACGACTATTACAAAAAAGAAAAAAACAAATCTAAAACTAAAAACAAAATAAGATATATTTACAATAAATTGAAACAAATTTATAATCGAGATTTTTAAACATCGATGATCAATTACCTCGATTAATTTAAAATAAACATATTTAATTGATGCAAAAAAATATTTTTCAATATCAATTATCACGAAATTTATCATCCAAAAAATAATTTTAAATTATTGAAATTATATAGCACCAACAATATAATACAAAGAAAATATCATTGAATGAATAAAGAAAGAAAGTATAAAAAGCAACGACAAAAAGAAAAAAAATATGAGAAAGGAGTAGATATCGAGGTATACCATGATGGATGATCTCTATCCTCTTTAAAAGACAGCTGAGAGATCGCATATAATCGAGTCGCTCGTTACAAATTCCCATTTCCTTTTCTCCTAGAGCCTAGGGTAGAACGATTTCTTCCGTCAAACGCTTCGTGAGATTACAACGAGAGTAGGGGGAAGAAAAAGAAAAGAAGAAGGCAAAAAGGAAAACTTAGAAATGGAAGAGATAGTGGAAGAAAGAGAGATAGAAAACTAAAGAAAGAAGAGTAAATGAAAAAATAAAATGAGAAAATGAAGAAAAATAAAAATAGAGAGAGAGAGAAGCTAGCTCACAGCACATAGACCAGCCGACGTGGAAACGATCGCGACGTAAGATCTCCTCGGAGGCAATTAACCTTCTACGAAGCACAGGACTCCCTTTTCTTCTTCCTGACAGTCTCCGCTGAGTCTGGTACTGCTCGTGCATAGCTCGTGTGCATTCATCGAAACGACGACGTTCTCTTTCTCCGTTGCACTTTGCTAGACGACATCCGATGGCGTGTGCGAGCCTACTTAAAACTCAAGCCGATCATCCACGCCCCTTTTCCTCGATAACCGTTCCACTTGCTAGTCCTGTACGATTCCGTATGAATCTTTCTCAACATTGGCGCCGAGATCACTTATGATTCCATAAACTTATCAAAAAAGTAGTACTTAAGAGTTAAATGTTTGTATGTGCCAGTAAATTATATGTCGGGTTTTTAATGACAATGGATATATTTTAAATTAAAAAAAATAAAATATTAATTGGATTTTATGATTTATTTTATATAGCAAAGTATCCTTGTTATTTATATTATAATTTATATTAATATTTATTAATATTTTCATTATTTATATTATGATTTATCATATGAACCCTGCGAATATGCAAAAAATTTAACGCTGTAGTCGGCTCTCTCCTACGTTCTTAACTGCTCAAGCTAACTTGTGATTTATTTTACGTATATATAACAGACAATTATTTTCTATTGTGATTTATTCTATATTATTATTATTATTTATATCGTATTATATTATTTAGATCATAAGATAGATCGATGTATTTTTTTATTTAGTTAACTGTCATAATTACTAACGTAAATAATAATTTAAAAAATGCAGAATATTTTTGTTTGAAAATAAAAATATATGTATAAATGTAAATGAAAAATACCTGTAAAATAAAGGAAAACCAGTTCACGTGTGATTCTTATTGCACAGAGTTCGGATATTAGTCGATAACAAGTCGAGTTCGTGAGCCTCGGGCGAGCAATGTACTTGTTAAGCTGATAGTCGTGAAGGTGTCTAAGTCGATAACGATCGATGATTAGTATGTGAGAATGTCCTTTCGTTGATCTGAAACTAATGTAAGAGAAATAGATTATTCTCTCGTGACGATTTGAACACCCTAGGATATGGTCCTTTCTGATCATTTCAATGATAAGTTATGTAAAACGCCGCATGCATTTGTTGAAATTAATCGGTATTGTAATCTTAATATTAAACACTATTATCAATATATTTGCAATCATCAATGTAATCACTTATTAATCAATGATATTATATTCTAATATTTTATTTAAAATATTAAGAGAGTCATTTAATTGAAATATTGACCAAAAATGTTAATGAGCATCAATAATATTAAATACTATGATCAATTTTTTCTAATAAAATCAATTTACCATCTACTGACCAATTACATCACACACGTCCCTAATATTTTTTTAAAAAATATTAACCAATACTTATCAAATAATACTAGAAATCAAATTAAAAGTAATCGGAGTAATTGGACGTTACATACTTAATAAAATCCAATACATTAAACATTTGACAATTTTAATAAAAATAAAACAAATTATTTATTTAACCAAAACTACACCCCGAATGAAATGCACCCTTAAAAAATCCTAAACACAGCAAAACATAATCAACGAAAAGTCGACGCCAATGAGAAGATTGCTCGGCGTGGCTCTAAGCGGGCGGTCAGTAGACGATTAATTTGTCATGCCCGCTCGTGTTACATGCGTGTTGTTCGTTCCTGGAGTCCTCTATCCTTCTCTTTCCCTCTCTCTCTCTCTCTCTCTCTCTCTCTCTCTAACTCTTCATAGAAGCAAGTGATATTATACGCGCGCCAACGATTCCTCATATTACGCGGTCGAACCATCCGCTATTAATATCAAGACGCATCTCTCAGAAAATAAGAAAAAGAAAGAAAAAGATAGAGAGAGAGAGAGAGAGAGAGAGAGAGAGAGAGAGAGAGAAAGATCGGAGGGGGGTCCAGGACCCCACGTTGGGAAGCGCCATGATTAAATGACCATTTTTTCGGCGATGATAAAGGATGCCTGGCTCGATTACCACGGAGCCGCATTAAAACCGATACATCGACTTTGCTCACAGCGGTGCACTGGCCTCACAAGAAAGAAAGAAAAAAAGTGAGAGAAAGAGAGAGAGAGAGAAATAGGATTCTTACATCGCATCAACTTCCTTTCTCTCTTTATTGTCCTTATTCGTTTTCTCATTCCCTTGAGAACAAACTTTTAAACTTGATCGGCTGATCTACGACCTGTACGATCTTCGTTAGTCAATTAAACACGCGTTCGGTATGCTCGAGAGAACCTAATTTCTCTCTCTCTCTCTCTCTCCCTCTCTCTTTCTCACTCACTTTGTAAGTTTTTATAGTGACTTGGTTCATTCTAATAGGACTTAGGTATACTCGAAACGATGTTACGCTGGGACGTTAATGGCAAACATATTTCGTGATAGCGAATTGCATTCAGTTGCTTACAGGTGTCTACGCGCTAGCAGATGAGCTTGTAACGTGCTACTCCATCGAACTCTTTAGATTTTCATCAATTCCTATCGGATCATCATATATCTCTCAGTTTCTTTATTTCTTTTCTTATTTTATTCGTTGATTCGTTCATTCATTCGTTCAACTAAGATCATCAGGGAAGGTTGGTATCTGTTAACTTCCAACAACACGATGAACGATCACCGTTTTATCCAAGAACGTTTGTTTCGCCTCATTTCTAACGTACTCACAGATTTCCTTCTTCCGCATTCGATACGAAGAAACAAAAGGATGTTAAAGAAAGTAATATAATGGGGGAATGGACCGCGGTTAAACGAGGAAAATAAATAGGGACAAAGTCAATCCCAGCTAATAATTTACATAGTAGAATAAAAAGGTGTGTAAACTGGGTGTGTGCACGTGTATATATTTATGTGTACCTGTGTATGTTGTTACGTTTCACTCGGTGTTTTTCCGTACGCGTAAAATGCCAAGCGTTCTTACACGCACCAAGCGGAATGCTAGTAAACGGGATTCCTATGGTAGACAATTTCCTACGTACAGGAAAGGAACATTCGTAGTACGGTGTCCGTCTAGGTATTTGTGTATGTGTATACAACAAGATCTATACGATCAAAGCCAATGTCTGTTGCTCTCATAACGCTTTGCACTAGGATGATTTTTTTACAAACGTTTCCTATTCCATCAAACTCTCGCCTAGAATAATATCTCTTGACTACGACAATCAATATCAATACATGAAAGCTCGTATATCTCAATTTTGTGAAACTTCTTGATCGACACGTTGACTGTCTTGATCAATGATGCATAAACACGATACTTGGATGGATTTTCTGTGATCAAAATACACACACACACATACACAGACACACACATACATACTCTCAGAGATACACGCAATTTCCCTCTTTCTCTATTTCTCTTTCTGACTGTCATTTATATTTATATTTCTTTCTTTTTCTATATACATTATACACCTATTCTATTGATAGCAGGATCTAAGATAATTTGAAGTAGTGTGATATTACTGCTATTCCAAGATTATCATCCTCTCGCCGGTGGTCCAGAACACGGAAATGTTCAGCTGCTGAGACGATTGCTATGACAAGGATTTCTGAAATAAGAAAATGAGATTCTATCCTTAGGAATAAAGTATAGAAAATAAAAGGATGCGTAATAAAGAGGAATAGCGTAAAGTGTCGAAGAGATGTCTCATTACACGTCGTGAATAGCAAAGAAGAAAACGTTCTAACCGAAGGACGAAATTACCAACGATCGTAATTCCTAAGGACTATGTTGCTATGTTAGATATGATATGAAACGAGAGAGAAAGAGAGAGAAAGAAAGATAGAATTGAAGATTCAACCATTAGCATAGCTGAGTTGCGACGCAAAATTATTCAAATTATTCAAATGTAAAGCGATTATGGTCTTGATCATCGCAAGAAAACACGGATTTGGAAAGTGTCGACCGTGTGACGTGTTAAGTCGGATGATAACTTTCCGAGTAGGCTGTAATTTCGAATCTTCAGAGGACGAGTTTATGCGTGGGTACTTAGGATACGCTATGTAATGGGAGAGCTTCGTTTCTTCTTACCGACAAGTTTGCGCTTTAAACCGTCATGTATAAGAGTAACGTACTGAACAGGATATCCTGTTTTTTTGTTATTTTTTTAAGATTACAACATTTCTCACTATACTTCCTTCTAATTTTTTTACTACTTCATTTTCTGTCATAAGCCTAGAAAAAAATAAAAGCAAAATTATTCAACTCTCTCTCTCTCTCTCTCTCTCTCTCTATTGACTAATTTTATTTATAATATAATTTAACTCCATTAAATTAAAATAACAATTAATTTGTTTAACCACACGGTATATAATAGATGGTTAATATAATAAAATATTTCTCGTATATAAATTGTTGCAAAACGAATGTAAAAGCTAAAATAAATCACCGTATCGATCGGTCTTTCAACAACATTTAATAAATCCTCCCAAAGTAGCAAAAAACGATTTCACCCATCATTATTCTCATTTCTTACATTCTTTCTTAACCGCAGCTAAGGTGATCTTTCCTGTTCGTTTTATCCCATCAAGTCCACTACTATGTTAGACACTTGGAAAGGAATTTTTCGATGTAACGACCAATGCTCGGTACCCGCCCCTTCAATCAACCCACCTTATACTCTTTCCATTTCTTCTCTTGCGAATGCATTCTCTTGAGATTTATATTCCATTACGTTTCTCTCCCTCTCTCTCTCCCTATTTCTCTCCGTCTTTCTTTTTCATTTTCATATATCGTTCGGATAGGTCGTCAGTTGGTGCGTATCGACCGTAAGACTTCATTTATCCCGTCCTCGCAGTTGTAACTCCGTACCTGGTCGTAGCTCATTACCGGTTAATTACCGGAGTAAGTCTCCTATCCAGAGGCTGACAGAAGCGAGGACGGTGCGTGACTCCCGGCACTACGTTTTACTACGCAGCGTTAACTATAACTGTATACCCCTTAGCACATTCAAAGATCCACGCTCTCCTTGCTTTACCAAAGCTATTGAAACACACAGAGTGAGTAAGAGAAAAAGTGAGAGAAAGAGAGAGAGAGAGGAACATTGCGTTAATGCAAGCCTAGGTAGAAGGTGTGTGTACGTGTTTGTGTGTGTTAAAGAAAGGTAGAAGATGTAGAAGAAGAAGGGAAAGAGGATAGAAGAAGAAAAAATGAAAAAGGAAGGCGATGATCGTGCCGGTAAATGCGTTCGCCAGTGGAACCACTTAACCGGTGTAAGATTACACTCTCGCATAGATGCCTGTAAAATCGTCTCTACGTTCGCCACATAGTACTGTCGTGAAAAGAGAGAGAGAGAAATGAGATAGATAGATTTATATTAGTCGGATGCCTGTTTCTCCTATTTCTTTACGAATCTCTAAAAGATGTTTTTAGAGAGGAATAGATTTTTCATTATATTATTGACATTTTCATCTCTTCTCTATCTGAATTCTATTTAAAAAATTCAATATTATATGTGAAAATAATTGTTTTCCGTGGTTTATTAAAAGAAAAATTAGTTTAGACTCGATAACTTCATTTAACTAACTCCAAACTCTCCTATATAATTATACTTAATTTCTTAATTAAAATGAGCTTAAACATGAATTTAAGTGAAGTTATTCGAAACGATCAAAACTTTGATATCATTCGCTTATTTCAATTAAAATCAAATACACCGATGGAATTTTTAAACGATCTATCATTATTGTATCAAATGTTTCAAAAGTTCAATTATGTTTTAAAAGATTGAAGCATTTTCTTATGTTCCTTATACTCTTCAATTTGTGACACTGGTTTAAATGAACTTTTCTACGGTTATCTTTGGCAACTTTTACAAAGAAACATGTAAAAATATTCAATTAGAAACATTCGAAAAACGAATCGTCAAGATATCCAGAATATATCAGACTCTCGTTAAAAATAAAGACAAGTTTTTCTAATGAATAAACAATTTAGAGGAAATTAATCATTCCTTGATAAAAATAATAAAATATGTAAAATATACTACTCATAAATTTTGTACAGATAAATCTACCGCAGTCATTTTAAATACATTCATTTGTTTTTTTTTTAAATCCTATTTCTCTAGACTAACGTAATGATTGAATGAAAATGATGAATAAACGATTATACGAATTTTTGTTCTGATTTTATCGTTACCTTTTATAGACAAATGTATTTTAAATAATAATTATCTAATATATATCATCTAAGAAACATAAATGAATCTTAAATTGAAGTCGTAGACAAACAGTTAAAACATTTCAATCAGGACTAACATGTACAACTAAAAGACCCTTAACTAAGAATGAATTGACTTGAAATATAATGTCCGGGTAATGAATCGCAACATTCAATTACGCATTAATAACAAGGCGGTGGAGACGGTTACTGATTAACTCGCTGCGAACAATGTGCGAAAGCTAGCGGCTTGTTTTATAACAAACAAACCTGACGGTTATGGTCGGCACCGTGGACAGGAACCATAAATACTACGAGCACGCGCTTCGGGCGTCTTATTTCCAATACGCAGTCAACCATAGTCGTCATCTTTTTTTTCCTCGATCAAAGTATAGTAAATGGTTAACGGTGTCATTCAACTTTTATACAAGTTGTTGTTAAATTTGTGAGAAGAAGTTATATATTTCTTAATAAAAATTATTATAATATTGATTATTTTTCTAAATAATGGGCCTGGATATATAAGAATCTGGGCACGCATATATAAAAATCATTCTACTCGCCGATTCGTTATTAATAAACTTTATCCATTCGATTCAATAAAATTATTACGTGAAATGAACAAAAAAAAATCTTAATTTAATGTATAATCGATGTATGAATAGGATTTTAAAAAAAATTAATTCAATAAACATTTCAAAGCTCAAAGAAACAAAAATAAAAGAGAAAGAGAACTAAGTGTACGGAGTAATCCTATTATTCCATGAGTGTAATACAAAAGCACATATTACACG
>JACGTP010000040.1:179046-449485 GCA_023678845.1 Mischocyttarus mexicanus | reverse complement strand
TTTCCTCGATCAAAGTATAGTAAATGGTTAACGGTGTCATTCAACTTTTATACAAGTTGTTGTTAAATTTGTGAGAAGAAGTTATATATTTCTTAATAAAAATTATTATAATATTGATTATTTTTCTAAATAATGGGCCTGGATATATAAGAATCTGGGCACGCATATATAAAAATCATTCTACTCGCCGATTCGTTATTAATAAACTTTATCCATTCGATTCAATAAAATTATTACGTGAAATGAACAAAAAAAAATCTTAATTTAATGTATAATCGATGTATGAATAGGATTTTAAAAAAAATTAATTCAATAAACATTTCAAAGCTCAAAGAAACAAAAATAAAAGAGAAAGAGAACTAAGTGTACGGAGTAATCCTATTATTCCATGAGTGTAATACAAAAGCACATATTACACGCGTCGTGATCTTCGTATTGCCCTTTACGGTATTTTCACGTGGACTTATCGGAACCTCCTTCTCGCGACATCTAATCGTAAAGTCCTAGATATTCTTGCGCACGTGGCGCCGATGTATTCTTTTAATTACACTCTCCACTGGTATAGTGCATTAGGCGACACATTATGTTCGAGCTGAGGTAAGCATGACCTTTTGAAGTTTACGACGACGATCTTTGTCGGTTTCATCCCCAAAAAAAACATACAATAGAAGAAGAAGAAGAAAAAGAAGAAGAAGAAGAAGAAAGAGAGAGAACGAAAGAGAGAGAAATAGAATGAGCATGTAAGAGAAAGAGAGAAAGAAAAAAAATAGAGTGAGTGAGTGAGTAAGTGAATGAGAGAAAGAGAGAAAGATAAAGAGAATTAAACAGAGAGAGAGAGGTAGAGAGAAAGGGAAAGAGAAAGGGAGAGAAAGACAACGATGTAAGAGAGAATGAAAGAGAGGACAAAGCATCGGCGTCGCCGATGTCGTCGTTATCTTACAAGCTTCGATCGTTTCTCACTGTAATCGCAGTGCAGCTACGTTTACTGGCACGGAACGTCGTTTAAAATCTACGAACACACGGTCCTATCGTACGTCGCGTCACCGGACCGTAAGAAGAAGACAAGGTATTACTTCGAACGAGTACCGTCGTCGTTCTCTGTTACAAAACACTGATCTGTGATACTATATTATATGTATATATATATATATGTAGGTATTGGTATGTGAATATATCTTTTACGTATGTCAAAGAAACACACGAGAGGAAGCATTTACAATTGCTAAGAAATCTTGAACGATTTAGCATCTTGACGATTTACCGTTCGATAATAGAATATAGTCTAGAAAATAGTTTATTGGTATATGGTGTAATTGTCGAAAGAATTATTCGTGCATTCTAATGATCGTTATTAAATTCCAAATTAATGATTATTATTAATAATTCGTACTATGTATTGTATTTTTTAGTATATCTTATTTTGCGTTCAACTGAAATATATTCTATTTAAATTATCTCCTATTGTAATAATTTAAAACATTTACGAGTATGTAATTACTGTTTAATAATAAATCAATAATATATATATATCGTATAAATAAATTCTTGTTACCTAAATACAATTGATATCCAATTTAATTAATTAATTTCCCGTTTAAATCTGATAGATTTAATTGAAGACGGTGTATGTATGGGATCATTAGTAATCGTGTAATTAAATACGATCTCTCAATGGGTCTTATATCCAATACACGATTAATTCATTTGGAAGTGAAACTTCCTAAACGATTGTAAGGATTAAATTTTGTTTAATATTCCAAGTATAGATATATAAGTCTTGAACAAATGTACTTTATATTATTATTACTAAAATGAATATTTTAAACTGATTCTCTTAAAACATCTAGTAAACGTAATAACGGTGTACGATTTTAAAGAAAACTTATTGTATATATAAGAATCAAATTAATTATTTTTCCACATAAAATAACACAACAATATATATAATAATTGCACTTGTATCGCTCGGTGAAGGCCACGAACAATCTTTTTTCATTTTTTTTTCTTACTTCAAGACATGATCCCGTAGAAAAAAAAAATGTATGCACCTATCTACTAACGAGAGGAATTGATTTAAATTAACATCATCCATTGATTCTATGCATACAATAGAGTACGATGCGTTTCCATGACACTCTTAACTCATTGTCAGACATGACTACTACTAGTTTACCTATAGAAGAACGTGCGAACTATGAAGTAAATAAGTAAAATGTATAGGCTTACTGTGTGTGACGATAGTTGGTGCATAAGCTTACGAGAAAGAAGACACCATAGAATATCTCTGAGAGTCCCACCAACGCACGCTTGCTTCTTCTTTTTATTCTTATTCCTGTTCTTTTTCTTTTTCATGAATATGCATTGCCTTTTTCCGGCCACCGTGTGCAAGAGCGTGCGTTGCTCCCAATTTGTCACACACCGTGGCATTATCCCATTTTGTTAATAAAGTAATATTACGCATTCATGAGAGAAAGAGAAAGAAAATGCATATATGCGTAAACGTGTGTGTGTGTGTGTTCAATCGAGATGGGTGATTTACTTTTTCACTCCGTTGCCACGGTGCAATTATGCAACTTGGTAATTGCACGGCGCCTTGCCCGCCAGGTAGTTAAGAATCCTCCTCCTCCTCCTCCTCCTCCTTCTCTCTTCTCTCCTTTTCGTATCTTCTTATTCTTTCTCTCTCTTTCTCTCTCATATCATCGTCCTCAGAATATAACGAGACGCGACTTTATTACCAAGTTCCTTTTCATCTCGATGTTACCAGGTGTGTGACGTTAAAAGAAAAGAATCGAGAAGGATATATCGCTTTATCAAATGAAATAAATAAACGAGAAAATTAAAATAAATGTCCTTTTCAGTATCATTTGATTTAATGAACGTGTCTAACGATATTAATCAAGTTTATTTTTATTAATATGTTGCAGAATGGTCGAGAAGATATCACGAGGTGACGAGAATAACAAACTTGATTTTGTTGAGTCAACTCAACAAAACACTAAGGTAAGGAATCATTAGAAATGTTATTTTATATGAAAGAAAATTATATCAGATGGAATACACGTGGGAATTAAAATTTGATTTCTCTTAGAGACATAAAAGTCATTAAGGATATCTATCGTGTCTTGGAAAAAAAAATATATTATTATACTTCAAATAAATTGTCTAGCAAGGTGTTCATACACCCGTACATAAATTATAAACGACAGTAAGTACCTAACTAAGAATATATATATAACATGTATATCGTGAAACTCACACACACACACAGACAGACTTATTCATATGTTCTCTCATTTTCACGCATGCATTTGATTCAAGCTGATCGAAAAATAAATAACTTGTAACATATTCGCACTCATCGTACGGTAGCTGTTAATGGATAGAGAATGAGCGTAAATTATCGGAACGACTCGACGACATCGAGAACTCGAGAAGAATAATTTCGTGGTACGAAATGAGAAAAAGAGAGAGAGAGAGAAAGAAAAAAAATAGAAAGAGTACAGAGAACTCGTCAGAGAGAAAGATCCGTACGGTCGATGTCGATCGGCAATACGAAAGCGCGAAAGCCTTGTCCCGTAACCGGTATGCCGGGCCCGAAAAAAGTCCCAACAACATCGAGTGCGTGTCGCGCGATTCCGAGGACACCGATTTCACGAGAGATACATTAATGCCGAGTCGAGTCTTGTACGTTATAACGTCGTCGAATAAATTCTCACTGGTGGAACGCATCCGCGCATTCGTAAGCTCTTCGATAATTCAACCAATCTTTTTCTAAGAATTACTCAAGAGGTATAATAACAAAAATTCAAATTTAAATATAGGTATGAATACGATATGTATTTAAAGTGGTTGCTATATATATAATATTAGGGGGAGGGAGTCGGTATTTAACAATTTTTCTGATCAACATTTTATCTAAATTAATAATAAATATTCCGACCTTCCCACAAAAAATTGCAAATCAAATATACTATCTATTAAAAATGATAATATGAAATATTTCATATTTATTTATAGTTAAGTATTTGTAATAAAATATTATCTATTAATATAATATCGATTATTAAATATTAGTACCGGAGGATAGCGGTTGAGTATTAATTAAACATATTATTTACCAAATAAATATAATTCATTAAAAAAGGTAAATACCTATTACACATATATCGACTTTCTTATTTTCTTCTTTCTCCTCTTTACTCGATACTAACGATGCGATAATTTAACGCGAGCTACGCACGCCTTTCACTAAGCCGATGCGATCGCGAACGGTACCTTTCAAAAGAGTTTGTAATGCGTACGAAAGAGAGAAAGATAAAAAGAAAAGAAAGAGAAAGAAAGAGAAAGAGTACTGGAGATGTTGGATCGCAGATGAGCAATTTTATCGTGAATATATCGATTGCTTTCCGTGAGAGTATTTTAACATACTCTCTCTCTCTCTCTCTCTCTCTCTTTCTCTTTTTTTCTCATTTTTCCTTTGAGACCACATAAACAGAGAATCAAAGAGAAAGAGAAAGAACGGAGAGGGTAGTATATTAAACGAGCATAAGTATCGTATAAACGTTACTCCCCTGTCGATCGTTTCTCCAACATCCTATTATAGACTATCTTCGAATAGAATACACTAATGTAAATGTGTACGTATGTTTGTACGTACGTGTATAAATATCGTACGTACTGTACGATATAAATCCATGTACATCTCGTCCCTGTATACTCTAATCCACGTTTGAACGTCGAACGTTCTTTCTTAAACGATCTGTATACGGGAACGTTCATACGAAAACGATCCTTATATTACCTCTCTTATACTAACTTTTTCAATGGAACACTTGAGTTCAATTTCAAATCCAATGTTACAGAGTCCAGTATCGATAACGTTCAATCTTTTATCCCCGACTCGGAAGTGAGTTAAAAATCATTTCTTATTATCGTTCCGACGTAAGATTTAACTATCTAAGAAAAATTATTTTAAAAGAATGATGTGTATTATATAATACATAATATAACTGTTATCATTCGGATCTCAATGCATACAAAATACTGGTTAATTTGAGCTCGAATTTTTCGGAAATATCGGATGGTTTGTGTTAAGGAAATAAAATAAAAATTTGCGATATTAGTTACTAGATTATAATAAATTATTATAATCATATTATAATATCATCAATTACTCCACATCTTATAATATTCAATTAAGCTCATTCTATTATTTGTTACAATAAATTGAATATAATTTGTTATGATAAATTTTAAAATGATACGATTACAGTGATATCCAAGCATGCTTAAAATTATAGAAGTCCTTTTGGTTTGATAAAAAGACGTCCTTACGGCACTCCAAGACTATACTTAATCTAATCTCGAATTCGCTTTCGTCGTTGGCTTGATGCTTTCTCAAAGCTTTCTTATCGAGTACCGCATAGTCGAGTATCTGCCACGACCCATTCACTTCCGCTTTACCCACCCTCCTCCTACCTTCTTCTATCGATTCGTTTCTACGTTTGCCATAGTACAAAGACCAAGTAGATAGAAAGAGAAAAAATATATAGAAAGAATCAAAGAATAGACAGAGAGAAAGAGAACGTGCATGCTCTTAGAGCACAGTAATGATATTCTTAACAATACGATTACTCGCATTTCCGGTCTGCACGACGACGAAGAGCTCTCGCGTATGCAAAAGCCTATAAGAAGAATTCTTTAAAGGGATTTCAAATGGAATGAGAAAATCTACCTCTTCGCTACACTTATTTACCTCGAACCGAATGCGGAACAACTAGCTGATTACAAATTCGAAAATATCTTACGATCATTTGACCACTATTTTCAAACGTTAAACCACCTCGATTCGTCGTTTATACTTAGAACACAATACGTGTACCCGAGTGTTTCTTAAATGGTTGCAATAAATTTTAATACCAACTCGAAGGAATGCTTGGTATAATGAATTAAACAAATTAACGGTACTAAATCCGTTGGTCAGTATTTTTAATAAATACTAATGTAAAATTGTGTCATTGTGTACGATGCTAATTAAATTCTGATATATTTTTACATTGTAAATAATTTCTGTTTTATTTCTTCCTGATTTTTCTATATCTTGAAATTGACAAACACACACACTGGCTATCAAATGGAGTCAAATTGTTGCACAACAATAATCGATCTACTCAATAAATATTTAACCAAGGGTTTTAATTACTAAAGATTAAATTTAAATTACAAGAGTAATTATATGTAATGATCTAAAATATAGATTTACGTAAACTATATGTATAAAATATACATGCATACTTTGATAAAATACAGTAAAAAGAGAACAAACGTCGATCTTTTCGTCGCCATCATTTGTACTCTTTTCCCTCTTACTCTCTCTCTCTCTCTTTCATCTTCTTCTTTCCGTAAGAGGTGTACTTGAACGCGCGCTCGTTAAAACCTTTTTCATCGATCTTATCAGAAAGGTCAGCCTCTCCTAGAAGGTTGCCGTTCGCGTTCGACGAGTTGCGATAGCGTAAAGGGAACCCTTCTTCGAGTATCACCTATTAACAGAAACGATATAAGGCAGCTCTTATCCCTTAGCTTCAAAGACAACCAACCAACCAACTATTTCTTTATTTTCTTTACCAAACTATCCCCTCCCCAATCTCACTGATTCTCTCCTTCCATCTTTCTCACACTTAAGTATAGGTTCGCACATTCTTCTTCTTATTCCTTGTTTCCCTGATCGGGAATAAGAGTTTCGTGCATTGGCAGATTCGATACGCTTTCTCAGTTCTCGCACCTTCTTACCTTGCTCGATGCATTACGTAGGGTGATTGCGTCACCGTGATATCGTCATTGGGCAGGGCGAACACGACTTTAGTCTCTTGCTTGCTGGGACAGCACCAACCTCGGAAGAGTCCAACGTAGTGCGTTTCCCGACACGGCTTGCCCATTAGGTGGACCCGTGCGCGGATCAGATTAGATTCTGTTTCGTTCGAGCAGCTATTTCTTTCTCTTTCTTTCTCTTTCTTTCTTACTTGCTTGCTTGTTTTTTTCTTTGCTTGCTTGCTTACTTGCTTGCTTACTTGCTTGCTTACTTGCTTGCTTGCTTGCTTGCTTGCTCTCTTTCTCTTTTCTTCTTTCTTTCTTTATTTCTTTCTTTATCTTTCTCTAACCACCGCAACAATGCCGCGTAAAACGCGATGCATCGCCCCCGGACTAACGCGACCCTTCCCTCCAACTTAAAACACGCTTCCTGGATTCGTGAATCTACCCGTTAATCCCATCTGGTTCCACACAGACCTTCTGTATGTGTATGCATGTGTATAATAGGTTACAACCTGCGTGCCTAAGAAAATACTAGATTATATATTCTATAGGAAAGTGGTTCCTAGAATGAATATTCTAGTTTGTGACAATATTCTAGTTTTTAATTTTAATATAATAATAATAATAATACAAGAATTTTGCTCTTTCTTAGAGACCTCTCTCCCCTCTCTAAAAGTTCAAAATCTTTTTTATTTGAAATAAAAGAAATATAAAATAAAGGAAATATAAATCTAAAAAAAATATTTAAGTTTCATTTAAAAAATAAAACGAAACGTAAGAAGATAACCTTTTTCCATTTTTACGTGAAATATGAGACAACAACAATCGTGTTAGCAACTACAACTAACTTTAAGATTTAATATGAATCACGCGAAGAGATCATGTTTGATCTGATGAACTCTCAGTTCTTCCGCATTGTCAGAGAAAAGTCTTGCGTCGTAGCCTTTAGCCATCATCGGAAACAACAACGTTCCTCCTCGTTCACTTGGCTTTCCACGTCTCGTAACGGAATTCTCTCCTTGTAGCGAAAAGCTAAGTAAGTAAGTAAGTAAGTAAGTAAGTACCTAAGTACATATATACTCGCTTATATACGAGATCCATGACCATTTGTCCGAGCCATACGTGGCCAACAGATAGGCGCATCTGCTCGCTCGTTAGACTCACGGATTCAATTGGAAACGCGGTAAATTTTTTTCTATCAACTCGTTGGTATCTAACGACTACTACGATAAGTCTTGGCGACACCGGGTTTTCAGTTACTTACTTACTTACTTACTTAACTTCCTAAAGGTATGTCATAGAACAGAAGCCGACTAAACTTCTACATGGACAATCGTTTGTCCTATACCGCAAGAAAAATACTTTCCTCAGCGATGGTTAACACGCTAAGCTGTTATACACGTGTTTGTACCTAAGGCTCAAACGTGATTAAAATATTTCAAAATGATACAAAAATCTTTGAATTTATATGTGCAACTTAATCAAGTATTTCAAGATTGCTGAAACTGACTTGGTAAGAAAATTTGTGCCGATTTTGGAAAAAATATTCTATGCAAATGTTAGATGTTACCAAAAGTTTCTTTTATTTTCTTATTAATTGGACATACACATTTTTTAACTAAAATAATATAAACAAAAATATATTGTAAGCTTAAAATTTATTTAAAAAAGAGGCAAGAAATTTGTAGAAAATGACCATAACAAATAATCGGTACAAATTGAATCTTACAAAACTTATATGCAACGTTAAATATTAAAAAAAAAGTAAATAAATAAATAAATATTAAAAACAAATATCTTTCAATGGGTGTACGTGCGTGTAGAAATGTTTGACTTGATCGAAAAGGAATCACGACAGTTCGGACGTTATCCGAAAACTCGGCATAATCCATTCGAACGCGCAATCTCTTAGTACTCATCTAGATGGTCTTTTAAAGGCCAAAGAACGAGTGAAAAAGAGAGAGAGAGAGAGAGAGAGAGAGAGAGATAGAAAGAGAAAGGACGAGGTTGCACGCGAGGGCTCCTGGTGGCCGCTTGTCAGCGCTATCTTCCCTTCGACTCACACGTTTTCAAGTCCCTGGTTTTCTTTACTCTTGGTGCGAACATCCTCTTCTTCGCGAGATCCTTCTTCGCGAGAAACTAAGAAAAAAAGAAAGAGAGCGAAAGAGAGAGAGAGAGAGAGAAAGATAGATAGAAACTCGCGCATCCGTGTCTTTAAGGTGATGTATATCGAACGCTTGGCGACAATCATCGGCAGGGGATGTGCTGTGCTCCCTCACGAAGCCAATTACAAGGATACGTAGCCGACCATGAGACCGCCGGCTGTTCAGAGATCATTGCGATTTATTTCGACCCTTTACCAAGTTTCTTTCTTACTATTTTTCATCATTGTCTTCGTATATTTTCGTAAGCGTGACTTCGCATCGTTCATACGTTCCAACGAGATATAGAGATTTGAAAATAATCGAAAATTATATCATTTATTTTTACCGATTGTACGATATTATCATTGTTACGAAATAATTTAAAAAGTTTATAAAGTAATTTTAATTTAGGGATACTATTTATTTCTGTACTTGTTTTTTCTTCAAACATTTCAATCTTATAGTTTAATTTATTAATAAATATTTAATTATTATTTTGTTTATACATTATTTTAAATATTATTTTAATAAAATTAGACGTAAGACAGAATATTTCATTTACAGAAAATACTAACCAACAATTTTTTTAAATATCAACCTGATAAGTGGAATTATAAAAGAAAAGATCATCATAAATACATCACCAACCGATAGGAATACAAAATTAAACTCAAAATATCAATTTTCTTAGTTGAAGTATTACCTTTAACGCCTTTATTGATCATCCTTATCGTTCAGAACAAGCTAACACCATCCCTTAATTAATTAAGCATCCTCTTTATGTAACCTACTCCAAACTAAACAAAAAAATATGAAACAGTAAACTTTATGGTGTTGAAGAAAAAGAAAAAATATAAGAAAATTACAGAACATAAAACGGATGCTCGTGTTATTAACGACTGATCATTTACAAGAGAGATGCGTTAATGCCACGTACATACAAACACGTATGTAAATACATACGTGCCCACAGCTTTGTCCCCAACCTGTCGCAAGAAAGAATGCTTGGTTAAACATTTAATGGTAGCCCATCTCCAGTGGCAACGAAACAGGAACAGAATTCTCGTACTGTGTCGTTTAACGGATACTGGGTCGTGTCTCATGCGAGTTTTTCTTTTACCCCCGTTTACACCCCTCACATTTCCTCTTCTTCTCACACACATACACAAAAAAAGGGAGCAACAGGAAGAGAAACCATCTTGACCGAATATATGTATGCACATATAAACACGCGCGTATATCGAATGTGCAACATGTATACATTCACACTTATGCATATATAAAAATGCACACGTATATCAAATCTGCACATGCATGCATTTACACTTATGCATATAAAAACATACACACGGAGAATATACAACATGCGTAACATTCAAACTTATACATCTAAAAACATACACACACATGGAAACACATAAAAATAAATATCTGTGTATAATGTGCAGCACGTTTCTAGTGTCCCCAGGAATACCACAGACTCTCTTTTTCCTCTCATCCTTCCAAGAGAGAAACGTAAACTACGCGATAAGATTTGAAATTACAAGATTGAACTCGACTCGAGAATACGGGAAATGGAAGCGAAAATGTACCTGTTATCTTTAAAACGTTAAGTGGACCGTTTCATGCTTTGGATCGTTTAGAATATTATCCACACATAAATAAATACATAAATAAAATATACTATTATATATATATATATATATATGAATATGAGTAGGATAGTGGTATAACTCTAATCAATGTATTTAATCCTAAATCGAGTTAATTTACAATCTTTAATCACGTTTCCGTTTATGCGTGTATAATCACGGAAACATTCCATAGTCCTATCAACTCTTTCTTCATACGCCCGAGTTCTACTCGTTGAAAATAACGACACGAAAAGAGGGATCCTACTTCGATTTCTTTGTAGTAGTAACCGTTTATACATATGTGTACATGTATGAGTGTAGGTTTATGTGTATATACGTCTACATAGGTCAATGAAGAATCGTCAGGGAGGTGAAACGAATCCACCCTCACCTCTTCCTCTACTTTTGGCAAAAGCACTCGGATACATTCGTATGTATGTACAAGAGAAAGATACAGAGAGAAAGAGAAAGATAGAGATAGAGATAGTGAGAGACTCGAAAATTCAACGAGAAAGAGAAGAAGAGAAAGAGATAGAGAGAGAGAGAGAGAGAGAGACAGGGAGATAGAGTACGAATCGAGAGATCCACGTTGTTAGATCCTATCGCGAGGGTTGTCTCTACTGCTACCGCCTGTGCTTACTGTGCGCTCAGCCACTCCGTCTAGCTCCGAGGTATTTGATATTGACTTCCCCAGGCTCGACTTTGAACTCTCAGAGACGGGAGAGAGAGAAAGAGAGAGAGAGAGAGAGAGAAAGAGAGAAAGAGAGCGAGCGAGAATTGCTTCTCTCTTTCTCTCTCTTTCTTTCTGACGAAGCACCCACCCTCGTCACGTTTAATTAAAAAGCTTCCTATACGGTGTGTGCCCTTATAAATTGCCGATATGCAAGTCTATGCCATCTCCTTCTTTGATACTAACAATTAAAAACATTCGCTTACTTCCAAATGTCGCGATTACTGTATTCGTTTATAATTGCAAAATGATTTTAGATTAATCGTTGTACGAATTTAATTATTTAAATAGAATATTTGAGTTATTTATGTCTTGTGATTATTTATTCAAGGATGATATTATATAATTTTTTGTGTATATTAAATTTAGATTATATAGAATGAATGATTGATTTTTATACGAAAATTTTCTACTTTATCAAATTTATAAGTACCTTTTGTTTTTTTTTTTAAGTGCACGATAGATACATGAACCAAACGAAACACGTCAATTTATTTTAATAAATGAGTCGTTATAAATTTCGTTTAAATAATCTGAAATAATTTTAAGTTTGATAGTCTACACAGATTCGAAAGAATCAAATTCTAATATTTGCCATAGACGAATAACGTAATTATTTGTAAATTAAAGTAATAATTATTCGAATATTAGTTTTTATGATATTAATTTTGTTTTGCTCTTATACTATTCACATGAATTATAATTTATTGTATCAGAATAATATTATGGTATATAATTCTAGTGTTAATTAATAATCATTCATTATCAGACATTCCGTGTGCGTTAAATCTCATGTTCAAAACCTTTATAGTTACATGTAGAAATATGACGAACGTTCCTTTGTAATTATTCGTTTAAACGTAGAAGTCTTTCTCTCTCTTTCTCTTCTCTTTGTTAAACATACGTTTCCGTTTCCCTTTTAAACGAGAGTAATTTGTTTGATTAAAAAATGTTCATTTTACGTGAAGGTACGTTACTTCCTTAAAACGATCGTTTAGTCGTCTCTCACTGAAATTGGACAGTCAGTCGGGAAAAAATAGGGTGCGATCAAAGAGCGAGAAAATAAATTCTTAATAATAAATTGATTGAGTGTTATTAGACTAAATCACTGACACACTTACTTTCGCAAATCTTTGATGAAAAAAATCACTAGATCGAAACAAAACAATACAAAACTGTGTAAAGGTGTAATACTTTTCACAAAACTTACACGAGGCAAACTTCAACAAATTTTCAGAGCAAGACGGGAGTGTTATTATTATCTTTCATCTTTTCCATATTTCATGTATTTTCGAAGTAATGTTCGAGTTTATGATTAAGTGATACCTAATCACAATTATCATTCCTTTTTTTTTTCTCTTCGACGTGCACGCTAAGTTCTATATCGTACAATTATACCGAGGCATAAATATTTCTAATAGAAACTATTTATACGTTCTGGAGGATCATATTCATATGATCCTTCGAAAAGAAATTATAATCCTTTTTCAAAATAACATATATAATGACACAAACAACGGCCATTGTTCTCGGAAATGTAATAATGCCGTATACGTGCAACCTTACTTTGAAGAAAGAAAACAAAAATAGAAAAAGAATGGAACGAAGAAAAATACAAATTTAAAAACAAAACTATAAAATCCAAAAAACAAAAAGAAGAAAATAAAAGGAAATAGAAAGCGAGGAAAACAAAGGAAGAGTAAAAAAAAAAGAAAAGAAAAAGAAAGAAAAAAATGGAACACACGAAACTTTAGCCATCATCGCTGAGAGCAGGCAACGAACAAAGTACGTACGTACGTACGTACGTACGAACCAGGAGAGGTAGGAGTAATGGTCTTACTAGTTTATTTGTCCGCGGCTACACACATTGGTTTATTGTGAAAAAAATGCAAGGCTCGCAACGTTTTTCCAACGATAACAATTATCCACGAGAGACTTCATTACCCATTCGCCGCGAGCGAGTCTACTATTCTTTATTTATGGACAAGCTCATTATTTCTGTGCAAGTAAGCATATGAAAAATTCTCTCCCCTTCGCCACCATTCTCTTTTTAACCCCCACCCCAAACCTACCCCGCCACCGAACACCACTACCACCACCACCGGTACCACTAGCATCAGCATCACCATCACCAGTAGTACCAGCACTACCACCTTTAGCAGCATCACCACGACCACCCCCACACCCCCTTTTTCTGTATTTCCTCACTTCACAGCAGACTTTCCTCAGTCGTCGACCCGTGGCAACGAACAAGTCACGGTTTTATTAAATTAGCTACTCTATGGAACTTATACAGCTAGCTAGCTCTAGCTCTTCTCTTTCTCTCTTTCTTTTTCACTCGTAGACTTTAGCCAGCGTGCAATTTTCTTCTTGTAAAATGCTTCTTCACCTGTAATCGATCCGAGTCGAACTACAGGTATCGTGTGTCGCTTTCCATCCAATCGACAACTACGACGGCATACAACAAACGACGAGTAATATGATCGATCGGCACTAACTTTACATATAAGAACTATTATAACTTTCATTCAAACTATATCTGCAAGCTTCATTTGACTCTAATGTAAGTAGATAATGATATGTTTAAACGCTGGAAACTAACTTAATCGTGGAAAAAAGGTTAAAATGATATCTTTCTTTATTGGATCAAATTAACGTCTAATTTTAACCATTTTTATGTGTAGAATAAATTATTTAAAAATCCAACGTTGAACGGAAAATATTTAATAGACTACATTTTAATTTATCAAGTTCTCAATTGAAATATTAAAATCTAAAACTAAATTGTAAACACCTTAAATATTAAACCTAATTGAGAGAAGCACATATATCTAAGAATGATTCTGAATGATTTCACCGATACAAAATAACGAAATATAAACTCGTAGAAAATTGATAAACCTATCAACAGAACTTATTATGCTAAAGTATGGATCTAAATTTGAACGAAAAATAATCCCAGAGAAACGCTATAACGAACTTAATTATAATATACATAAAATTAAATATAAAAGACATAACTGGAGAGTAGAGTTTGTCGAGGTCTACTTGAAATGCGATATCGTCGATCTGGACTTAGTCGTGAAAGAAAATCCAAGAAATATTCAACTGATTTTCTCTAAGAGACCTTATAATACTTTATTAAATACACGTTACGAGAGTCAAGAACTTCCTGGTTGTTGCATCTTACACGTTGGAGGATACCGAAATGATGATCGGTCAGTGTGTGAGTGTATGTGTGGATATCATAGTCGTCGATACCATTCCGAGCATCGTTCAACGATAAAGTTAGAGTGGCCAAGAGCTTATAAACGAGCGGTAAATATTCATGTCGAGGCTACGTCTACCACGGTGTGTTATGCAGATGAGTCGTGCTTGCATGCATGCGTGAATGCGTGCGTGCGTGGACCCACACACACATACACACATATACGTACGTACGTTCATATTATACCTGCCAGCACGTTGTCCTCGCTTCCACGGAAGGTAGTCATCTTTCTATCTAGCATCGAACATCGCGACACACGCGCTCGTCCCTGCCCCGGATAGCGTGAAGAGGCGCCGAGAGGTAGAATTTGCTATCTCCCTCAACCAGAAAGGGAAGGGAAAGAGAAAGGGAAGTAAAAGAGAGAAAAAGATATCTATATATATATATAGGGTGTTTCTTTAATATTTGAAAATTATCTTTTATTCAAAACATATATATTTAATCCGAATTTTTTACTTCTTTGTATTTTTATCAGGTATTTTTATAAAAATAAGAAAGATTTTCGACAAATTGAAATAAGGGTGGTAATATATTTTTCAATCAAAATATAAAAATATTTCCATAATATTATAAAAAGTCTTTTTTTTTTTATAATTGTACAAACTTAGCAGAGGTGCGAGAAAACCGTGATGAAGGTTGCAATTGTTTTGTTTCAAGATTTTACACAATATTAATGCATAATTTTTCATAATCATTTTTCTACGATCACCTTCTCCCATCTATCCAATACTACCAAAGATACTTTTTAATTTTACTTTGAAATAAATTAAAATTTCTTTTCTGTGTACTCACATGTAGAACAATTTAACTCTTTAGTTGGAATAATATTCAAGATGTTAAAATTAAACACAATAATTTTGTTTCTTAATCCATTTATAAAGTTAAAAAATGTATCTGAACGATTTATAAACACCCTGTAGGTAGAATGCGTTCTCCTTTCATCTGTTCTCACAAAAAAGACCGCCCACGGTAGCACAGCACTCTCGACCGCTAGACGATTAGATTAAATCCTGGATATGTCATCCAGGATGCAGCTACCGAGAGCTTGGAACCCGAGACCTGAAGCTTGACCCACATTTCTCAGAAAAACCCGTACCAACGTCTCTTGACTTTCGGGATACTTTGCGGAGATCATAAAAGGATGAGAAGTCAAGATCGGACTAAGATCTTTTCTGTTTTGCCAACTGTAATATGTTAATGTTACAAAAAAACGACCAATAAAGTTAGAAAAAAATATACTTGACTTTTGACATGAGATAAAGTCTGGAAAAGAAAAAAAGAAAAAGGAAAAAAACATAAAAATTAACAACAATTGTCTCCGCTCCTTTCCAAAATTACTCACCAAAATAAATACTGTTTAAAAAAAGAATACTACCCTATATGCAATCCAATACCCCTATAAAAATTAAATTAATCCAAATATTTATTTGAATACTAACAATTGATGTTACAGATTATTAACGAAAAATATTAAAAAAACAAAAATACTTATCGAGTAAATAATAACATTTAAAAGACGCATAATCCCTGATACAGCCTATGAATACGATCTTACCCCAATTTAATTAACGAAAATACCGACCATCTAATTTCTTCATATACTGACCATATAAATAACAAACTTAAACATTGAAAAATAACAATACGTAACCGCACTTTATATCAAACTTCACTAACATAGTTCCCTTCCAACCATTTTTCTTTCTTTAACATGAGATTGCATAGTTGGCTAACGCGTATCTCGAGAGAGACCCATTGAATAAAAGGAGAAGGAAGGGTATCGAGTGATCGATAACCTCGCGCAAGATCACCGCGAGAGAACGAGACGAGAATTCGCCAACGAGCCGTGAACAGATGGGAAGAGTATAGAAGAGAGGCCAACGGTTCGAAGATACTTGGTGCAGGTGTACGAAGGCATTCATTGATCGAGGATCGCTTAATTTTGCAGAAGCTGGAATCTGGTTCTGATGCTACGCGAGCAAAAGGCTTGCTTCTATGCTTCCTCCAACCTCTTTCTCCGTGACTTTACCAGCTTTACTCCCTCTCTCTCTCTCTCTCTCTCTTTTTCTCTGATATTCTGTCTCTATCTTTATCTATCTCGTTGTAGCCTTGTTTCAACCTCCCCCTCAGGACGGCTTCATAATCCGTAGAGAGTGAGCCGAACAGGCCCTCCGGCCGGGAAAGTAGTCCGAGACGACAGCTTCAAACAAGATTATCAAACGATTAAAAGAATTTCCACGATATTTCTCCCTCTTTTTTTCTCTCTCTCTCTCTCTATCTCCCTCTCTCTCAATCTTTTTATCTTTCTATCTATCTTCATCTTTATCTTTATCTTTATCTCTATCTCTCTCTAACCCTACCGCGTGGCAATTTCGTATTTCGAAAGAGAAGAGAAGCGAGAAAGATAGGAATGAGCGAACAGATAGAAAACTAAAGATTAGCCTCGGGAGGCTCCTTTGTGTAGCAATGAAAACAGCTTGTCTCAAAGAACCGCGACGGATACATTTTTAATTACCTCAAATATCACTCCAAGAACTCGCCCAAGTTACTTAATTAAATGTCATACCTTATCCTGAGGCTACGTTTCTTTCTCCATTTCTCTTTCTTCTTCTTCTTCTTCTTCTTGAGCGAGGAAAGAAATCAAAAAGTGAATAATCTTTCAACTAAGATGGTCCTTTTGAGTCGATACACTTAAACAATGCTAAAGTGAAATTTAATTTTCCTCCAGTTATTAATGTAACATTTGTTCATTCTTGTTAACACCAACCCTTCCAATTTTTATATCGCGTTAAAGATTTTCCTCCTTATCTCGATAGGATCATCAAATAATCATATCTCAAAACGATTTAACAGATTCACGATCGCAAAATAAGAAAACGCAGGAGGTTCACCGATTTACTTAACAAGCAAGTAGAGAATTCTGCGAACATTTTCCGGTTCTACTTATGCCGGTCGTGGAATCCTTCGGTAATAGAATTGCAATATGGAGCTGGTTGAACGGGAATATTGGAATATTCGCCAACGCACAATCATGGACTAGCTAAGCGACCGAATTTGAATATAACAACAACAACGGACCCGTAGTCATACACACCGAGGATCCGACATAAAGCACGACGGATACATATCTAGCTATACCTTTCGTTGGGAATATTCGCGAGACTATGGTTACATACAACTTACAAAACGTTCTTGGTTGTTAGTACAGAACCCTAGTTCGTGCCGATCTGCTCCACAAATTTTTTCTTCGCGCCAACCCTAACCCTACTCTGCACAAAAACTCTACATTTGACGTTTTACCCTAACTTAACAATTTTTCAAAGAAAACTGTGATATTGAACAAAATCGTTATGGAAGTTATGGAAATAATCTTATAACGTAAATTATTTTTTAATGCGGAGTAAGTAATCTTAAGAAAAAAAAGAACATGATTGTAAGGTGTTTGCGTTATTAGCACTATTCTCATTTTTTAATACTAAATAAGAATCTTTTTTAATCATTCTTTTACAGATCGTAATTTTAATATTTTTTTAATCAAATATATAAATACCATTTCCATTACCTTTTCCACAAACATAGTACCTATTCCTTCGTTTTAATTCTTTCACTGAAAGAACGAAAGAGCTCCTTTATCTTTTTCTGAAATAACATCAAGGACAATAGATCGGAATGACCGTAGAAACATTTCGAGAAAACTCTTTACATCACTGAAACATCCCATTTTCCTTAAATCCGAGTATAAAAGCACGCGATAAATCCTGGCCTCAAACAAGGCAAGGCGCGATGGCCGAGGTGGGAGGAAGAGAAGGTGGATGAGGTGGATGAGGTGGATGAGGTGGATGAGGTGGTGGACGTGGTGAAGAAGGAACACCACCAGTACCAGCAGCAGCATGTTTGCAGGTCGCCGCATACCTAGCATGCAGGCTGCTGCTTCAAAACGCTAGAGCGAGGCGGTGCATGTAAGCCAGTGCAAACGTTGCAGCTAGAACGCCTGGTAACATCAAATATGAAAGCTCGCAATTATATAAAGCTAAGAGTGCCTCCATTCGCCAGAGAAATGCAGTGCGAACTGCAAATAGCACGCGAAGCACGTTTTCCTCCTGTTTTCCGTGCTGCTGCTGCTGCGCTGCTACTATTTCTCCTGCACCATCACAGTTTGCTAGATACTAACGGATGAGTCCATCGATTTCTAAATATCACGAAATCCTATCCTTCCTCGTTCCAACATTATGCGACTAATTCGATCGAAATCTCATTGAGATACTAATTGGGCTTCTATCTGTTTTCCTTGTTCCAATTGAATTTCACGTTCTAATATCGAGAAAGTAAATTATTGTCATTCAAGACATATGGTGCTATCAATTTTGATTTAATACCTAATCAAAATACAAATATTTAAAACAATAGTATCCTACCTAAAAACTAACTAAAACAAATTTCAATTTTATTCTTGATCATAAAGAACATTAAATAAATATCCTACAAGAATATTGTACAATATACTTTTTTTATATTCTAACTAAGAATAAGAGAAAACAGAAAAGCCTAGAATCGTGAGGCGACACACACATGGTGTCCTATACATACACCATACGGTATGAAACCCGATCGTTCTTTGTCAGTACGACATGTCGCAGTCACACCAGTGAACGTTTGATCGATGCGATCTCCTCGAGTGTGCCTTTGGCAAAGGAGACCGTAAGGGAAAGATAATGAAAATAATCTGTTATAAAGGTGTAACCAGTGCCACTAGATGACAGAAGACATACTACCATAACTCTTTGTCTGTTGATTTTTAGATCTCGAACCTCTACGACTAGTCTCTTGGCATTTTATCTTCGTATTCTTTTAATGAAACTACTAATTTTTATTATCTTTTTTCAATTAAACATAAATTAATTAGGATGAATAGATATATTTATTTCTATCAACAAATTTTGTAAACATTATGCTGATAATTATAATTGGACTTATTGTGAAACCAAAAAAATTGATTTTATGATTTATTCATCAATTATCAATTGCTAGCTTCCTTGTGCTTTCTCTTTTAAAGAATACTCATTTAGGTTACTATATCTGCACCGAAAACATTTGATTTAAAACTGCTTTAAACCTTCATTATTGTTAAAAGATGTTATAAAATAAAATAGAAAAATTGTTTTGTTACAAAACCGTGCAGATTCGAATTCGCGAATTCGCTCCCCCAATTGAACAAACGCTCAGCATTCCAACACAAGCGATCAATAAAGTGTTTAAATTATTAATAATAAAAAAAAATACAATTTTTGCGTATACTAAATAATTTATAATAATTTTTATAGACATTAGTAATTCTATTTTAATGTTTTTCAATACCCAAGATGTTATAAATATTAATGAATAGCATGTTTATTCGCGTTAAAAAAGAAAGAAAAATTACACACGTAAAAATTAAAAGAAGCATAAAGTAAAGTTATCTATCTGATCGTAAAGACAAAGATATAAATGATACATTCTATTTCCATAAGAGGATAATGACGCAAATGGAAAAGAGCGTCGCCAGAACGTCGTGAGAACTCTTAAGCATACCCACGATAAATACGCACCATCAACAACAACGGTGTCTACCAATCTCTTTTCTTTCTCTCTATCTCTCTCTCTCTCCTTACTCTCCTCTTAACGCAATAACGAATGAATAATCGGACTTTCCACACATTTTCATCGCGATTTCTGCCATACTTATTTGTGAAAAACCACGTCGTGGGGCACACCGTAAAACTCACTTTTTGCGTAACAACGGAGTAAGTAGTATCGCATTGTTTTCTTGGTGACGATGAAACGAAACTTGCCTTGTCTACTATGTCACAACATGGAAAAAAAGAAAACTAAAACGAAGGAAAGAAAATTCTACACTCACGCAAGTAATTACGTATACAAAAGAAAAATAAGAGAAAGAAAGGATTAAAGTGCGAAGTTAGGTGTTGCGAAAATTGTTTCTAAGAGTACAACAGAAACAAGAGCGAACTGAGTGTTGGGAAAACGTCGAAAACCGCACGACAAAACTTTAATCAAAGTTACAATAAGAGCTGTAGGAAAGAGAAAGAGAGAGAGAAATTCCTCTTTGTAGAAAACGTCTTTCCACGTTTCGTAAGTCCTCACACTCTTCGTATATTATTCGTTTAGCAACTGGTCCTTAATTTTTCCTTCCTTTCATCGCCGCGAGATATTTGACATATTTGAATTGCGGCCGGTAAGAATTCTCCCTTCTCAAATACTTCGGTTTTCGTGGTCGCTTTGAAGCCGCGTGTTGTGCCGTATTGGGCCGTACTATGCCGCACCAGAGTTAAGCTCCTATCTCTAACCGTATGTCTCTCTGCGTTTCACGCGCCTGGAATTTTGTCTGACGCAATTTCGACCATTTCGAAAATGCTGTCGATTGCCTCTACGCCAAACGGAAGAAGTTCTGTCTCTATCTATCTCTCACTCTCTCTCTTTCTCTCTTTCTCCCTCTGTTTATCTCGTTTGTTCTCTTGTAATTCGTGTGTAGAAAGAGCGAGAAGCTTTCTCGTGTGTTCTGCTGTTCTGTGCTATTTTGTGTTTTGCTGGGCATGCAAACTCATTCTCTGCAAATCGACCATTCGAAATTTTAATGCGATGCCTACTCTACGCTATTTCGTTTGTCTTGTTCGCATTCTTCCATTCCCTCTTCCACCCTCCTCTCCCTCACCACCCGTCACCCAACCCACCATCACCCTCTCTCTCTCTCTCTTTCTACCCACCCTTTTCATCGATCCCTCATTTTCTCTCCCTCGCTCGACAATTTATAAAACACAATTCATTTCCCATAGGTGAACGATTTGTCGTTCGGTAATTTATACGATCAAACGAGGAATGCGTTTGTAAACATTTACAAAATTCGGTAAATTTCGCGTACTATTGTATACTTTGCAGAAATTGCTTATATTTATTTTTTTTTTTTTTAACATCAAATGAAAATAATTAATATCTAACTGTATATATTTTGCGAATGAATTGTGACGAAATAAGCAGAATTTTATAAATAACATTTGATGCATATTTACACGATAATTCTATAAAAAGTACAGTAGTCTAATCTCTAAAATAATTAAAGAAATATGAAATGACCAGGCACATACGTTGAATAAAAACGTTTCCTCCAAAATTTTCTAACAATACGTTAAAAATAAAACTCGTCTTTTGCCGTGCACCCTTTCGCAAAGAAAGAACCGAAATGATATGTTGCAACGGAAATAAGTAAAATCTTGTGTATACATTTTTTGCATACGTTTACCCGAGAATTTCATTAAACATTTTTAGTCCAATCTTTAAAATAATTAAGACCAGCGATATGAAATAACCAGACACACATGTACACGTTGAATAATACGTTTTCTGTAGAATTTTTTTTGAACTGCAAACAATACTCGACTGTCGGGCAGAGGCACCCTTGCAAAGGAAAAACCGAAATGACATGTTGCAACGAGATATGTAAAATTATTTTTTGTATACATTTCGCCTGAGAATTTCATTAAACATTTTTAGTCTAATCTTTAAAATAATTAAGAGTAGCGATATGAAATAACCAAACACACATGCATACGTTGAATAATACGTTTTTTATAGAATCTTTTAAACTACAAACAACACTCGACTATTCGGTACGTATCCTTGCAAAGAGAGGAACTCAAAATGACACACATTTCAAGTATAGTATCAGAAATTATTTAATCAAGACTTGGACCGAAGTAGATAAGCGGAAAGAAAATATTTGCCTCGTTACGAAGATGAGAAAAGGAAGATGAAATAGGAGAAGATATATAGAATAAAGAAGAGAAAGAAAGAGAAACTGAAAGGAAGGAAGAGGAAAAGAAAGAAATACAGAAAGAGAGGGAGAAGGAGAAAGAGAAAAAGAGAAAGAAAAGGGGGTGGCTCGAGGCAGTAATAAGAACGACGGCATAGTTTTAACTTCTCTTTTATGTCGGCATTTTCCACGGTGCTCTCGTGAGAAAGAAAGAAAAAGAGAAAAGTGAAAGAAAAAGAAAGACAGAGAACAAGAGAGATAGATAGATAGAGAGAGAGAGAGAGAGAGAAAGGTGGAAGAGCAAGCAGCTTTGTGCGAATGAAGGCACAAATTGCTAAGGTGCGCCTTCGGGGAGACATTGAGACACGGCCTAGTCTCTTATACACCCCCTTATCCTCCCCTTTCCCCTACCCTACCCTCAACCTCTTCCACAGCCACGCTTTCGAGCTTTAAACTCCTCTCTCTCTCTTTCTCTCTCTTTCTCTCTCTCTCTCTATCTGTCTGTCTTTATCTGACGACTTCCAACATCTTTTAGGCACGTTCTTTCTTGTGTTAGTACTCCGATATCTTCTCGCAAGAATTCGTTCACTTCCTTTCGAAAGAAATGATTAAAATGAAATAATAAAAACTTTAGTGGAAAAGAAACGCTATAACGAAACGACTCTACCCTAAATTTTCTCAACATTCTTCTCACAAGGATTGTATTTTATTTTACTGTTGACATAATTTTCATCTTGAAAAAAGAGAAAGAAGAAAAGAAAATTATTTTATCAAATGAAAAATTTGAATTTATATATTACAAATCAATCATAAATATTTTAACTCTTATTTAGTTTAATTGTATCTGATATTGATCTTGTTGACGATAATTTATGAACGAATAAATCGATTTAGCTGAAATGAGAATGGATTTTAAGAAAGTAAGAATTAAAAATCAAATATTTAGAAAAACAATATTCAATATTGTATATCCGATATACAATTTCGATATTAATTAAAAATTTGATCATTTCGTGAATAGATTTTCTGTAGAACATTGCCCATTTTTCCTATGTACGAGTTGTTGATTATTGTCAATCGTTGTTATCGCGTGGCATTGAACCCAATGTAAATTTATTTCGCAAAGGTAAAAGGACAGAGAATTAAAAAATAACAAAAAAAGAAAAAAACTAAGAGTATAAGAAGAATAAGAAAAGCGAGGGAATGTCACGAGTGGAACGGAACAGACTCGTAGCGGGAGTTCTCTTCGCGTAAAAGTATGCGTACAAAAATACGTACGTACGTACGTACGTTATGGTTCCAAGATACCTTATCGAATGTTTTATTCATAAGCATAGAACAAAGACTGCCTGTTTTATCCTGAGGACATCTCTCGGTGGTCGCACCGTGTACGCAATGCCACCGACGCTTCTTCTTCCCAGCGCTCTGCGAGTTGCACTTACGCATCACCTAAGTACCCCTCCCCCCACCGCCCTCTCACTCTCTCTCTCTCTCTCTCTCTCTCTCTCTCTTTTTCTCTTTTTCTGACATTTTTTTTCTCATCGATGCCATTCCTTGGGATCAAGGTGCTTCGCTTTCCGATGCAACTTGTGTTTCTAGTTGGAGGTTAAAAAAAAAAAGAACAAAAACAAAAAAAAAGAAACATTTAAAAGAGACAGAAAAATGAGAAAGAGAAGAAACCAAGAGAGATACGACCTATCGAGGATTAGATTGGCTATAGAAGATAAACCTTGCTTATAGCGTATACATACCAAGCTAGAAACATTGTTGTGAATATTTCCTTCTTTCGAACACCTTCTCACTGGCGATCGTATATCCAAATCTTGATAAAATCCACACGTTCGAGTTATGATCTATGTTTGACGAAAAACCATAAATATTATTCATCTAAGATTTCTGCAAAAGATCTCCTGACACGGTCGTATAAAAATAACAATCATTTTCTTCTAAACGTAGAAGACAAAAATCTAACAAATTATTTAAGGAAATACGAATCACTTGTACCAAAAATTTCCGCGTATAATTTTAATAAAAATTTAACGTTACCTGTATATACATCTATTTTTTTTTCGCGTGGGTGTTGGTAAACTGACGAGCAGAATAAAAATAAACGGAGCCCCCAGAGGTTCTATCTCTTCTCAACGATGGCATTTGATGATAATCGCGAAAGCGGTAGTCCCAACTCACGGGGGTATCTTTGTCATTTGTATCTCACAGTTGATGCACCCTTCACTTAATGACGTGGTACCAACTGATCTGACCTTTTTATAAATATGATTTAAACGAAATAATGATAATAAAACCAACAAGAAGAAAAAAAATTATATTCAAGTGTCTAACATAAGTATTTAAGAACAATTGCTATTTTTTTTCTCTTTCTCTCTCCCTCTCTCTTTTTCTGAGTTTCTCTTGATAATAACACATAGAATATACGATTAATCAACCTATCCGATCTATTACGCTTTAAATCAGAGCAAAACCGTGATCAGAGAGAACCATTCGATCAACGTTATCGAGCCCGAAGCGGACACGTGTACTTTAAATCAAAGTGTGCAACCTTTCGAGTTCGTTAAAGGTTGTCGACTACGGATCGTAAGAAAAAGCAATATTACCTGATCTTTGAACCGTGGATTATGGTTGCAAGAGCACAAATCATCGCCGGAATTATCCATTGCCGTTTGATCGTTTGTATTTACAATAGAGGATAAGAGAATAAGAGAGAAAACACGTTGGAAACTCTTAGAAAATCAAACGAATAGAAATTTCTAATACTTAACGCATTGACGAGTGCCACGTAACATTTACCTGTCGACATTTATGAGACCACCGGACACGTCTGATAACAAGATACAGATCTGAGACTACAACTTTAATAACAATTACGTGTTCCTATTTTCAATTTGACAAGAACAAAAAATTACATTACTCGATAGGAATGTAACAAAATAAATCACTTTTAACACATCTCAATCACTCCATCGAAACTCATAAAAATCAAAATAAACTAATTCAAATAATAAAATAAATACAAAATTTCCCATATAATCCCCATACCTGCATTGTAATACTCCAGCATAAAAAACTTATACGCATTAATACATACGCATTCTTTACAAAGTAAGAGAAATCAAAGGTCGATGACTCGAATTCAAGAAGAGGACCGTGTTATCTGTCCAGTATGATCACTATGGGAATCCTTTCTCTCTCTCTCTCTCTCTCTTTCTCTTTTGATATCATGTTTGGCGCATCGAAAAAGCTCTGGACTGGACTTTTCGTCGCGACGTAGTAAAAAGTCCGTAAGCAAACTCGGTTCCCCCTTTGACCTCGTTAATTGTCATATCGCATCTCTCCTTGGGAAGCTTGGGAGCGGGCGGTACGGTACGGGCGTGGGTGGATCGCAATGATTTACGAGGACTGGCGTTCCGGGGCTCAAGCCGGACTCTAGAGACGCTTTGCTGATAGCGTCAGAGCCACATAAGTCATCGAGACTATACCTAGGGGTTTCTCTCTCTCTCTCTCTTTTCTTTTCTTTTCTTTTCTCTTCTCTTCTCTTCATTCTCTTCTCCCATCTCTTCTCTCACCGTCGTCCGATTCTTAATCTTCTTTTGGACCCCCACATTATCGAGACCTTCGCTCCAATTATAACGCCAAGGATGCACAGGGAATTATAATTGCTTTTCTCTTCTGTCTCTTCTCTTCTCTTCTGTCTTATGCCCCATTTGCCGATAGATAATAAAACTGGAACATCGCGTGTCCTCACGAAGAAGAATAAATATACTTCTTATTTATTTTCTTTCCTTTTTTTTTTCTTTCCTTTATCTTCGATGGCGTCCACGTAATTGACAATTATTAATGTAACTTTCTACTCTCTCGATAAGAAATCACCAACCTCCGTTGTCATATTTTCTTCCTAATAAAGTAAACGAATGAAATCATTGTATTCAAGATAATAAAATTCTAATAAAGAAAAGAACCGAAATATGCAATCACACTCTTCTCGAATGAAACCAATAAATTGTGGAATTAATTACGTTTGACACGAGTCAAACGCAGGACAAATGCATCTGTTATCAATTTTACGAAAAATATAACCCAAAACGAGAAATTATTACATTTTTTAAATATTGTCAAAAAAAGTAATTTCAAGAAATTCAGTTGATTTCCAATTGATAAATCAATTTAATCAAAAAATTATTTTAAACTATTCGTAAAAAAATATTATATTATTAGCGTTATTGAACCTTCAGAGATAAAAAATTAATATTACTTGAGAATAGGATGAAACAGTTTTGTGTAAACGCTTTGATCCATTCGAGTAACATGCAATCACGTTATGAAAAGATCATTCTCTCTCTCTCTCTCTCTGTCTTTTGTAAGTTTAAAGGAAGGCACCCCGTTGCGTACAACTGTCATATTACCTTTACAATGGACGTATATGCACGGTACGTGAATGACATCGTATTAGCAATTCCGAGTGTAGATTCGTTGGATAGAAACAACTGGACGGTAGAACAAGCCCTAGAGCACAATTCTAATACGAAATTATGAAACTACTTAGAATCCTGGGGTGAACAGGGTTGACTGGCGTGAAAGTACGCGCGTTATATATCTATCTCTTTCCCTTGAACACTTACATTTACGTATAGAAACAAACACGTACTGAATTGCACGATACTCAACAGTAAACATCGAATGAAAGCAAAAGAGAAAAAAAAATTTTAAAAAGTAAAAAAATATTGGATTTCACGATTAGACGACGATTATCGTCATAGGCGATTTTAAAACGTCATAGGCGAAAGCGATTATCGTCATTAAACTTATATACACGCGTTACGATAGCGTGTATGAGATTATGTAAAAATTAATTACCACGCGTGCCACGGAAGTGTAATTTGCTAGTAAATATTCCACCACCTAGCACATATTCCTACTGCTGTTGCTACTACTACTAACCCCCTTCCACCCCCTCCGCCCCTCCAATAACTCCCTCTCACCAAGTCGCGACTCTCTCGCGTCCGTTTAATTTCATTTTTCAAAGTAAAATTACATTGCCGCGCATCAGATGCATAATTCGATCTCTAAAGAAAGAGAGAAGAAAAAGAAGAAAAAGAAGAAGAAAAAAGTAGAAAAAAAAAAAGATACGTTGTAACGATTTGTGCTCGAAAGGCGTAATTAGAAAGATACATCTACTTTCCCATATGTTTCCGCAATGGCTCTTGGGTAATCGTCTTTGATGTATCATTTTGTTAATTATCTCACAAGGTAGGATGTGTATTGTATCGTTATTTGGGATCAAATCTGTATTTACATATCTGTCTCTATGTGTGTAATAGTATGTAGTAGTGGTAGTTTTGAAGTGTAGATGAGACGTTCCAACCGATTTGTCTTTCCTTAAATCTCTACGAAATGGAAAGATTTAAATAAGAAGTTGAAAAATTTGTAAGAAAAACGAAATGATATTATTAGCGTTATCAAAGATTATATTTTTCGTCTAAAATCGAAATAACAATAATAATAATAATAATAACAATAGATGGAGCGAGTCCCAGTTAATAAGTTAGAATCGGAGCATCGTCATTTCCAGTGTGTCCCAATTAAAGCTGATTTTCTCCTTTTCCTTTCCGGTATTAGTGTCACGGTGAGCGCGCAATCTTAGAATCTACAGTATTATGTATACCGTCCGTTCGTACGTCGTCCACTTACAATCCACGGCATGAATATTACATGCCTTCTTACCCACCGGAAAGATAATTGTCAAGAGCTCTAAATACGGCCTGAAACGGGTGGACAGTAAATGCATAATACATTATGCGACGAGAACGAAAATTTACGACGCGCATAAGCACCGTCTGTCCACTCTCGTACATATACGTTTACAATATCTGCTAAAATGATATGAACATTCTTTAAATATCAAATTTGAAAAGAATGAAAAAACTATGCAATGTACACAATTGATAGAAATTATTTGGCCATCTTCCAAAATGATAGAAAGTTGGCTTAAACAAGCGGTGTATCCGATTTGTTTTACATTAGAACACGCAAAATACTTGTAACCTTTATGCCTCTCACATCAAACAAAAAATGCTATATAGCCGAAACTTTGAATATATGTTCGCGACGAGTGCACTAACATAAGAAAAAGAAGGAAACGAAAATCAACTCTAAGTATCCTGCGAAATTCAATAAGTTATCTTACTTTTTGATCACATCTCGTATTGGAAGTCGATCAGAATCCGAATTTTAATGGACGACCCACAATATACGCGTGCTAATTCTCAAAAATTAAATTCTAATCAAAACTTATTCGAACCCTCTTCATCCTAAACTTGTCTTACTTCCTTCTCCTCCTTTGTTTCTTTTCTAATTTTCAACTCTTATTTACTAGCACACTACTTTTTAATAAAGACTAACCATTTTGAAGAGAGAAAACAACAGTCAGTCTAGGTTTTGCCCAAAGGCAGAAGCCATTTCCCGAGCATAAATCAAAACCGGCAGGCTTGTCTGTTGTCTCAGAGGTATTTTTCGAAGGTGGCCATTATCGGCAAGAAGAGCGTCTGTAATTAAGGACAAAATACTACGAGACGCCACGGTATTTTAATGCGAATCCTAAATTCAATTCGGTTTTGATCGATTCTAGTCTAAAATCCTGTTCTAGTTTGCGTCTTTTTCTTTTTTTTTTTTTTTCTTTTTCGATAACGAGAACTTAAATGTAGCCTCGAGGAACATCTTCTTACATAGATACCCAATAACAATACCTAAAAAATCACATCATCTATTTGATTCATAAGTGTACATCGTATATATACATCGAAATTAGATTATGGTACAATCCTGAATAAAATAATCGAAATCTCTGTACTCGCGTTTTATCCTTTCTCGAAAATAAAATCGCCAAAGGTAGTTTTAAAACCAGGACCAATCCACACGTGCCCATGTAAATTCGGTTGGATAAATTTTTCAATCCTTAGAGCTTCCCTGTTCTGACGACTGACGAATTGCGAACGCCCTCGCTGTGACAGATGGATCTCAAGAGTTACCTGGCCCGTGTTCCGCCCTGTGTTCCATCGGCAAACCGCTAATTTTCTCGGACAACCACAAAACCGCAGGAATAATAACACCCCCCGTTCAACTGGCGCATTTAAATGCAATAATAACAATCCTTAAGAGTCTGACCCTACGATTACTTACAGATAAATCTCAAAGCGGTAGCTCAAGTATCTATCTATCTCTCTTTCTCTCTCTCTCTCTCTCTCTCTTTATCACTCTTTCTACGAACCTAAGTTTTAAAATAGATATAGTTCAACTCTACGAAACTAACCATTCGAAAAAATAAATCAGCTAATTTTCTAATGTTTTAATTAACAAATCAAATACCAAATATAATTTTATTTATAAAATAATTATTTTACATTACTCGATATACTCACCCAAAATGCTCTCGTGATGCTCTTTTAACATTCACTAATTTTCCTACTTCTTTGTTCGAATCACTCGCCGATACATTCGTTATACGTAACAAACATATAGACAAACATTCATTTTTATATAATATATATAAAAGAATTATATAAAGAGAATTATTTTGAAAGAAATTTCATATGTTCACAGGTGCAGAGTTTTTAAATAGTTTTAATAAAATGTCTTAAATCTTATAGAAAATGCTAGTAAAATTTTAAAACATATAATAGAATATATTCTATAATTTTTAATATATATATACATATATGTATTGTAATTAGGCTTATCAAAAATTTCAGATACATCAAAGAATTATTTTTTAATGAAATAAACAGAAATCTACCATTAGCAATAAAAAACAGCTGTTCAAAAGTAGGTTACTGGTAAGAAAAATAGGTCAACGATACAAAAAATAGGCGAAGGTGTATGTCCAAGTCAAACGAGCTCCACATTGTTACTGTATATATCTCTCGGTAAATTCTAAGAAATTCGTTAAATATGAAATACACATAAAAAAACATTCCTTAATTACCGGCTTAGTCGAGCGTTCAATGTTTTGTTTACGTTCGGTACTCCCCGTCCTTTCTCGGCCGGTGTTGACAACCGTTGTCATTTCGTCGTTAGATTTGATATTGACCTTCGTGTATGTTCGGTACATGTCGTATGTATTCGTAACTACTTTTCATAATAATCGTTAGTCTTCTTCGAGCGTCGGAAGGTGTAACAAGGATATTAATTAAAGTGACATTTATATCGCGTCGCGTATACGTGTGTGCGTGGTTTCTTCCTATGCAAGTGACATGCATATGTGAGCAAGTGTGTTTAGTGCTGAAAAGTGACATATACATATATGGATACGTGCAGTTATGGATATGGATAAGAAACATTGGATATAGAAACAAAGTACATCTATGGTAAGCTAACCATAATTTTTAACCTTTTTAACATTCGACTGCACTTAGTAGGTTTAATATTAAACATTTTATATGAATAATTTTCTATACAAAATCTAATAGGTAATCGTAACGTTGTACAATTTTTTAATCGGGCACCGTATGTACACGTCCATAATTCAAATCCATAATCAACTACATTTTCACAAGTAACCGCTCCCTTCTTTTATTTATATTTTAAACACTCAAGTATTTTTTTTTATATATAAACGTTATGACTTGTTGTTGAACCGAAGAAGACGATATCCAAAATAAACACACGTATACATTCGAATATTCATAGTTCCTTGTTTCATATCAGATGCACGTATTCACTCACCCAATCACTCTGTCTTTCTAATACCCTTCTTTTTTCTCTGTTTTATCAATAATTATTGAAAACATCTGAAAGAATCATTGTAAAATGATTTATACCTTTAAATAAACCTTATCGGCCGCGTGAAAAACAACTCGCCAAAATTTCATCGCAATCGGATGAATATATATAATTTTCTATTTCTTTATTAAATGAAATACTTTATTATTTATTAATTAAGTTTTTATACAGGATAAATAATTTCTCAAATAAACTAATTTTAAAAGGATTTTGTTCCCTCAGAAAAAATATTGGATAGAAAAAAAATATTATATTAAAGAGAGAAAAATAGATTAAAGATATGAGTAGGTTTGGGATGGAAAATCAATGTTTCGCGATATTAAAATTTGACGTCCTTTTTAATCCTCACACTCCCCCAAATGCAATGCATTTTTCTCCCCCTTCTTGTTCGGTCGTTGGTCGCGTTCGTTTTATATCCCGGTCGTAAGACAAGCGAGCTAACTCAACGAGGGTTGGCACAGACGTTAACTGCTTTTAAAATTTAACTTTCTCGCGAAGTTCTTGCTGTGTGTGTTCTCGCTCTGATATACAGAGGATAGTAAAGAACAAAAAAAAAAAAGAAAGAAAGGAAAAATCTCACGGAAAATTTAGTTTTTTTTCTCATTCTCTCGAAGACGCTAACAACTTATTGCCCTCAAAATGTTTCCCTTTTGTGTATCCCAACAAGTTCGTTCCCCATTTTAAATTCTTGCATATTTTTGACGTTTAAATCTCGTCGTCGTTGTTGCTTCGAGCCATTGAGCTCTCGCTAAAAGAAAATACGACTTGTTGATTCAACTTGTAACATCAAATTAGATGTGTTATTAAACTAAAATCTAATAAAGTTAAACCTGTTGAAAGATTTATCAGATTTATTGTGTCAAAATAATAATTCGAATTATAAATTAATTATTGGAAATATCTAATTACTATCAAGCTAAAATAAAAATCAATCAAAAAAGTAAACTTATCTTTTCATTATTTCGTTAAACAATAATTCTGAATTTTAAACAATATTCGTAATATCAAATTTCCTGATCAAATTAAAATCAAATAAAAATACTAACATTTTGTATGATATGTCGTCACGATTAATGCACCAAAACAAATTCTCGATTCAGATCACACATTGTTATTTGTTCGTCGAGTAAAAAAAAAAAAGAAAAGCAAATAAAAGAAAAAAGAAAGGAAAAGACTGGACGTTGATTATAGTTCATTGGAAAATGAAAGCAAGATGGGTTGTTACATTTGAAAGTCATCAAGTCCAAGATCGTATCCATCGATCGAAGAAGGAGGAAGTTCAATAGCGTCCTGAATTCTAAGCTCGTCCACGTTAGAGCACAGTGATTCTGACCCTTTCGCGTCTAATAAGATGCATTAGGCATCTTTTTTGCAGAAACGTTAAATTATAGCTCGTTGGACGTTCCTACGTAGCTACGTAGTTGGTATCCTTCCGCACGAGCCCAGCTGGACGTCTGTATCTCACGTTTCAATATATCTCAATTATATCGTAAATAAAATATGACTGGCTAGTTGCGTGCGGCCGGTAAATTGGCAGCTGAGGTGTCCGTTAGCGAACCTGTTCTCTTCTCCTTCTCCTCTTCTTCTTCTTCTTCTTCCTCCTCTTCTTCTTCTTCTTTTCTTGCCTCTTTTTCGTCTCCTTTCTTTCTTTCTTTCTTTCTCCCCCTTGTCCTCTATCTCATCTTTCTTTTTTTTTTATCACAGTAGGTAATACGCTTTTGAAGAAAGCAAACATTATTTACACAAAATAAGACATACATTTCCGTAGATACTGTAAAAATTATATTTTTTAAATATTCCACGTATTTTTTTTGACCAAAAGATTACGCATAAATAAATAAATCTTTGTAGCAAGTAAACTGGTGTGGTATTGACGAAAAACTATTAAACCTTGACGCATACATTATAAGTTATATTCCGCGTTAGGAACGGTGCGACGAGTCACTCGAAAGAAGAGAATGATGATTAGCCGACGAGTTTTTAAGTAGGCTGAATAAGCAAGGAACGGCCGTTAGTACACGGGGATCGCGTCTATTACTAGAAGTTTATGCAGCTATTACCGATCTCGATGGCAGGTGTTCGTGCGTTAGAGTGGTCCATACAAACCTGCCTTGACCCCTCACGTAGATTTTCTTCCACGACTGATTTTTTTTTTCTTCTTTTTCGTTTCTTTTCCAGGGTTTATTATTACTCTATCGGAATATAATCTCTCTACTCACGCATGCCACGCGGAGCTAAATCCTATTGCGTTCCGCTTCATCGCTAAAGCTATTCTAATGTCCGTGAGTCAATATCGATTCCTCATGGCGATAACAACCAACAAAAGTGTTCTTTCAACGCGATCAAATTGATTTTCTTTCCCCAGTTAAGTCTTTAAAAAACCTTTAATGAACTTAACGTTAAGAAACTATGACGATGTTTACTCTTTGTCATCTGAACAAGAAATTATTATTATTATTAAGATGACCAGATGGTGACCAGTCTTGACTCATACATATTTACATAAAGTATAATACACCTACTTATACGTGTACACCTACTTAAATAGTCAGGGCTTCTTAAAGCATGACTCGTAATCCTGTATATAAGGTTGCAAAGATTTTAACGAAAGTACAATTTACCTGGACGTGTCAACGATAGTTAACTTATTTATTTTTAATACGTTTTATGGTAAACAAATTTAATATAATTGTTGTAATAATAATCGTTGTTGTTAATACACTGCAAAAATTCGATTCAATAGGCTAAAAGAGATACATGAATAAATATATTTAACATTTGTAAAAGTAACAAATTTGTAAGTCAATTTGTATTTTTCGAGTAAAAAGCGTTTTGTTATAAAATGACGTGTGCCGATTGCAATTAACTGTTTCGAAGAACGTCCGACGGTTAGTAAAATTATGAACTCTCTTTCTCTCTCTCTCTCGTGGGAACATCGAGTTAGAAAATATCCTTCTCTCCTTTTCGTAAGACTCTTTTCGTGACTCGTCAGACGAGAACAAAACATTTTCCAACGTAGAGAATAGGGTTGAAGAGTAAGAGAGATGGTGGTGTGGCTTTGGTAGTAGCGGTAGTAGCGGTGATGGGGGTTTACGGGGTGAGTTGCTTGGTTTACGGTTATAAATAGTCCGCCTTCAGAAGGCGCAGTAAAGAAACGCCGTGCGGAGGAAGTTACGAGAGTGTGGGGGAGTTTGTCAGCGAGAGGCAAATGAAATTGTATTAAAGTTTCACCTCGCAAAACTGTGGGGTGGGTAGCTGCTCCTCTTCTCCTGGCTTTGCTTCGGGGGTTAAAAGTAACGTCGTCAAAGACCAAAACGACGAGCAGACGGTATTAAAGCTTGTCGCTTTAGGACAAAATGAAGCGGAAGTCGGCTCTGAGAGAAAGAAAGATAGAAATAAAGAAATAAAGGAATAAAAGAAGAGAGAAAGAGAGAGAGAGAGAGGAGAAACTTATTTTTTTGTTCACCCGTTAAAACTCTTCACGATATTATAATGCATCTTGAAGGATTATCTTGGAACTAATTAAAATATACTTTTAGTTATTTCACGATTTTTTATCTCTTTATCGACCATCAATTGAACCAATGTATATTGAAACTATCCTTTTCAATGATCTCTAATAGAGTAAATTTAATTAAAATTAAAATTTAAAGATTTTAATTCAAAATAAAACACTATCTCTCTTCTTTTATTTTCTATTGGATATATACTGTAGTTCTTTTGATTGTTTTATCGTTATTTTTTAATGGTTTCTTTTATTAACCAGCAGCTTATGATTAAATATTATATTAAATTTATCCTTGCTTAGAATTTTGTCATTTTAATGATTCATTTGTTTTTGAAATTTTGTTCTTATTGGCAAAATTAAAAAAATTAGGATCTTGAAGAAGATAAACAATATTTGAACGATACAAGAAATAAAATTCTTGTTTAAAATTTCTTTAACAATTAGTAATTAATCACCGGTTATTACATTCTATGACGTTAGGTAGATTTTTTAACAGACAGGTAATAACAAAGTCGTTTTTAGAAGACGACTTCTCAGTTCGTTGAATAATACACTAGGAACTCGAACGTTGCAGTTACGGAACGACATTACTCGCGGCCGTTTCCCGAAGGAAATTAGAAAAGGCGAAACAAACATGGCTGCATATACCTCCACCTACCTTCTCCTCCCCCTTTTTCTCCCTTATCGCGTGGCTCTGTTATATACCTACCAAGAGCCAAGTCACAAATGTAATATTCAGGGAATAATACAAGCCGCCAACGCCCGAACATTCCAAGACTCTCTTTGCCCTTTTCTTTCTTTCCTTTTCTTTTATATCTTTTCTCTTTTCCTTTCTTTCCTTTTCTTTCGTTTCGTTTTGTTTTCATCTCGTTTGGACGTTCCGACGCTTTCCATTTTAATAGAATCCACTGTGGACCACGAAATAAGCTTAAAATTGCACGATGACGGATCGAGAAAAAACTTTGCTGAACTGGCATTGGAATGAAAAAAACAAAACCTAGGGGAAAAAAAATGTTCCATTAATTCGTTTATATGATATCATAATTTTTTGCGATCTTTTGATTATATGGCGTATACGCATATTCTGTTATTACCAAAATTTAATCTCTCTGATTTGACATTGTATTTGAAATATATAATATTTAATGGTTCTCTGTACGCAACATTTTTCATTTATTTTTATATCAAATTAGATTCATTTAGTTCCTTATGATAATTTTATAAATTATGTCACATACATATATATATAGAAGAACAACATTTTTAATATTCACTTTTCAAATGACTCTAATAAATCGTGAAAATATTTCTATTTATTGAGATAAGAAATAAAAAAAAATAAAAAAAAGAAAATAAACTACGTCATTAGTATGAAAAAGAAATTCGTAGTTCATATCATCTTGAAGAAAGGCTGATGTAAGTGAGCCAAGCGATTTGTCGCTTCTCTCGTACGCGATTCAAATCTATAGGCGTGCATCCATACACCCACTCGAGCGTGCGTGCGTGCACACACGTGGGTCGTTAATGTGAATGAGGGTCTGATTACGCGCGCAAACCTCGACTCCGAGCCCTATCTCCCTAGATCGCATGGCATAAAACCTGATACCGCAACGGCAGTTATGTATATCCGTCCAGAAGTTCACAAAGACGCAAACCGACGTCTCAATTTTTTTCAACGCCAGATAAGATTGTGCACGCGGGGCTTTTTTTTGAGGCTTAGCGAGTGTCGATTTTCTCTTACCTCGAATCAGATAGATAGATACCTGCTACGTAAGCATATACGTGGAAAGAAAGAAATGATAAATGTTTTACGAGAAAAGAGAAAAAAAAATGATACTATCATCGATTATAAATATTATAAATATTATATGAGAATTTAAAAGAAAGAAATATAATTAATGAGACTTAATTGAAAAAAAAAAATTAAAAATTTCTAAGAGGTCAGGATCATCGTTCGAAGAAAAAATTAAAAAAAGGTAAAGGTTAAGGTGATCGACGAGAAAGTCCCACGTTCTTCCGCATCTACCTATCGAGCTTCCAGTTTATTAAAGTATGAAAGTCTGTTATATCGAGATCACGTGAAACAATGTAGTACGCGTTTCCGTCATCAGGGGATTCTCGAGCAATTTATTTTTTGCTCGCAAATCATTTTGCCCATTAGCTCGCATAGAACGATATCGAGAATGTGAGAGAGAGAGAGAGAGAAGAAAAGAGGAGGAAGAAGGTAAAAAGAGAAGATAAATGTATAGTGGTGGTAGTGATGGTTGTAGTAGTAGTAGTAGTAGTAGTAGTAGTAGGAAGGGTAATCCTTTTGCTGATGTGTGTTACGAGGTCCACCCGCCCGCGCACTCATCATCACCGAGATAATGGAGTGGGCGGTTCACGAAGGAGAGATGCTGGATGCTTCGGGACCCAGTCCACAGAGATTCGCAACAAAAACCACCACTCAACGACCCTGCCCCGACTTGCACGACCATAAAATCATCCTAGTTCGCTGCCACCCCACCATCCGCCTTCTTCTTCTTCTTCTGCTTATTCTTATTCTTCTTTCAAATCTTCTTCCTCTTTCTTATTCTTCCTATTTTCTTCTTCCTCTAGCACCAACGTAACAGACAACTTCAGTGAATTGCTTGCGACCTCGCAATAACAACAACAACAACAGCACAACGACGATCGCGTGCAAACTGCATAGGGGTCTGTTGATTGCAGGACAACATCCCAATGATGACAATCGATTTCAGCGCGTAGAAATAACATCTACGATCATCTTCCATCTACCTTTTCTCTTATTTCTTCTTCCCTTCCTCTCTTTCTTTATTCCTTTTATTCCCCTTAATGTCTCTCCTTGTTTGCTTCTAACTCTTCTGAACTCTGGAGTTAGACGACAGGAAGAAACAAGCGTGAAATCTCTACCTGTGGCCTCTCATATACTCTCTCGATCGTGACGGACAGTTGCTTGATAGAATAACTAATTCGAAAATTGTCAGTTGTTCTTTGATGATCAGCAAGAACGATGATTTGTCATAGAAAATATGACTCAAGCTTGACAACCTTTCAAATTGTCCTACGCGATGAAATTTATTTTCTTAACTGAAAAAAATAAATAAATAAAAAAGAAAAAAACAAATTATATGAATTATGTTCTATAGGGTTATTGGTAAATGACTGACCACTTGTCGCGAATTTCCATCCCCACGTATTGCCCCTGAAATGCCCTCGAATCCAGATAGTTGATTGGTTCGAAAATTTTAATAAGCTGTGCAACGATAGGTCGAGCCACTACGCATGTCTCTTAGCCGAGTGTCACCAAAGGCAGGCGCGACACACACCCTTGGTGACATAACTTTCCCTCTCTTGCTCCCTCATTTTCCTCTTCCCTCGCGTATCCTCCCAACGACCCTCGATTAACTCTATCTCTCTTTCGTTTAAAGCCCTGGTCTACCGAGTCCGACCAATGCGTTTTCGGCGCATGCGCCTTCAAGCTAAGGAAGGTTAAACGTGCACTCCTCCTCTCTGGCCTCTTTGCCCTTCGAAAAGGGAGGTTGTACTCCTCCTACACCTCAACCTCCACCTACTCCTCCCTCTCACCCTCACCCTCACCCTCACCCTCACCCTCACCCTCACCCTCACCTTCACCACCCATTCCCGTTCTCTCGTACTTACATATATACCAACGACCACGAGAAACTCTCTTCTCCGTGGAGAACAGATCGAGACTATCGCGATATTGAATCTCTTCTTCTTCTTCTTCTTTGAACACGCTCGTTATTCGGCCGGCCAACCTGAAACTCTCGGTCTGGATCGTTAAGGACACACTGTCTCGCTGATTCCAGAGAGAATTTCCAAGTCTCGTTAAATTTATCGACCTAACATCTTCTCAGATATAATACGTACACCTTTCTTATAAACGTACACATAGATTTGTATTTTTCGTATCTTCAACGTGCTGATATAAAAACACTGGAGAATCATCTCACAAATGAGTGGCTAAAATGAAAAGGGGTTACGAGTAACATTGTTTTTTTTTTAATTTCAAACATGTGCATAACTATAAACTAAACATTGCCCCTAACTTAAATTTAAAGAAAAAAATAATATTACTTGTACCTCTTTACTTTTTAACCGCTTAAATGTAATCCCAACGATTTGGTACTCTTAAAGTAGTTAGATCCATGATCATCTTTCAGGATCCATTAACATATTTCACAATACCGAATGAAAATAACTGATCAAAAATGTTCTTTAAACGTTAGATGAGGTAAGAAAATAAATCCTAGTTAATAGAAAGCATCATCTCGTATGGTTCGTTAGGTTCCTAGATAAGCTAGAGGATGAAGATTCGCTGTGGATGGATGAGGTGACCCGGGAGAGGAAGCACTCTACGGAATCCAACGTAGAGTCTCTTGGATCGATACGAACGGCGCGCGCTGTGTCCCCGTCTGCCATTGGTCATAGCAAAACCTAGACGTGCCTGCTTTTCTCCTTTCCTCTCCTTCTCGTTCACTCCTTCTCCCACTCACCCTCGGCTCCTCTCTTGTTCTCTTGGACCCCCTCGACTCACCCCTTTGGTACTCTCCGTACTCTCTACGTTCACCTCTAGCTGCCAGCTACCAGCAAAAGCTCGACCCTTCCCTCTCCCCCTATTCCTCTTCTACCCCACCTTCCTCTTTCCTCCTCTTATTCATCCACCCGTTTCCTCTTTTCCGTCTCTCAGCTATTTTCTCTCTCTCTCTCTCTCTTTCTCTTTCCTCCCTTTTCCACCACTTTTTACTCCCTTTTTGCGCAACACGTCTCCAGCCGAGACTGCACTATTACTATTCCACGCATCGACTTCCACCCCCGTCCGATCATAGATTCAACGAAGAGAGAAGAGCTAGCTAGCTAACTCGTAGCTTGCTAGCTTCTCCTCGAAACTACTTCTACTCTTTATCATTTCATCCAGTATATACCTAACTAGTTTAAAAACGGATAGTACTATTTATTTCTTATATCTGCAAAACCTATTTTTTGTTTTTATTTCTTTCTTTTATTTAATCTTATTTAAATGGAGTAAAATATAGGGCATACACGTGCAAGTGTACACGCAATTAAAGAATCGGACAGAACTTAACTGAAATGCACATGAAAAATAATAAAATGAATTATTTAGAAAAACTTCGAGAATATTCTCTCGATAAAGTAAAAGTCGTAGAAAATTCTTGGGGCATCGTGAGAAATAAAAATCTAAGGAGATGATTAACACGTCCTCGATCCTCCCTCTCTCTCTCTATCTCTCTCTCATTCTGTCATTGTTTCTAATAGAAGTGAACGGGAATAATCCCACGATGACTGTCAACGTTCAGAAATACATTACCAAAGAAGGTAACTAAGCTGACTGCTCTCATTAACGTGAATGTTTATTGGTGGTGGTAGTGGCGGTGGTGATTGTGATTGTAGTTGTAATCGTCGTTCATCGTTTTCGTCGTCATCCTCGTCCTCGTCCTCGTCATCGAGCAAGGAGTCTCATATATAACCCCACGCTCGGAAATGGCTGTTGAATATGGATGAGTCGAGCGGAGAACGGACACACTCTCATGCTCAACGCACGGAGACATAATTGCCTTAATTAACGCTAATATGTTAAATCGCTACGGTTTCCCTTTGTCCATCGCCGGTTCTAGGCTAACCCGAGAGACCCAAGCAAGACTTTGTCGTGAACGGTCTCGCAAGCGCGCACCAGCGAGTGAACAAGCACCTGTGCGACTTGCATACGTTATTAGAAGAGTTAAAGGAAAGTAGATAACGTTCGTGTGCGCCGATGCATTTCCATCCTTAAAGAAATATCACGGCTAGTTTGCTAATCTATTAAACTAACAAACATTCTTATACTTTTCTTACCATTATGTGCAAATATACCTGAGGAATATGGCTATAAATCTGTTTACAACAAAAAATTCATTACTATCGTTAATATTATGTTTAATGTACAAATTTTAAACCACTTTCACATATACAAATATTTCATAGAAAAATATTACTACTTGTAGGATTTTGTGAATCTAGCATCTCAAACAATTCAATTACCTATTTCATGCTAATGAATAAAGAAATAAATCATTACTAATGTCAACTGCAATGAACTCTTATAAGAAAAAAAAAACTTTACAACACTTCCTCGGTATCGTCAATACTTTAAACACGATGTTAAATCAGATTAAAAAGGAGACAACTTTTAATAGGACAACTTATAAAAACCAACCATTAGGATCTTATCTCATTAATTAATCTGACTAACCAAGTAAACATCATTATTATAAAAACACTAAAGATCAGTGGGCCTCGAAGAATAGAGAAGACAAAAAAATAAATAAACTGTGATAAAATAGAAAATACAAGAACCGTCTAGCTTGTCCGATCCCCATAAGTTCAGGACATCCTTCGAAGGTAGCGAGGCGTGCTAAAGGGTAAGGAACCGCCGACAGAAGAGGACTTCTACTTCCCCTCCCCATCCAATTCTCTTTTCTTCTTTCCGCCCAGTTCACCCTTCCTAACTCTTCTTCTTCTTCGTCTTCGTCTTAGTCTTCTACTTGTTCTTCTACTTCTTCGGGGTGCTTCGAACTGCGTTGGAGAATGCAGATACATAAATTCATGAGCGAAGTAACAACCAGTGACGCCACGCTAGCTTCCGTGCCGCGTTGAGCCGCTTGGCAATCGTATTCATGAACCGACACGGTAATTAGGGACACTAGCTCGCCTCGCTAGCGGAAGTCGCCTCGAGAATCCTCCCTCCGCGCAGCTCGGAATATCGCCGGAAATACTTATGCATTCCGTTCGTTCGTTCGTTTCGTAAGAAAACGCGAGAATTCCAAATAACCCAACGACTATCCGTCCGTTTTCTGATGTCTAATGTCTTCAGGGTTCGATAAACTCTTCAGTTTAAACAGTCTATCGGATTTTGTTGAGTAAACGTAAACACCTAGTTGAGGATATCCAGCAAACAAAAGTTCTAATTTCTCTCGAAACACTTGATTCAATTTCTTCTTTGTTTTCTCTTCCGAAGATAATTTCATCTCATTTATAATTACATTGGATCACAAAATTCTGATCATTGGAATAGAGTAGCGTATTTAAAGAAAGTTTAAAAACGTGAACTTCGATTGAGGCACCATGAACAAATATTCATGTTCTTAAATTCGTGATTTAAAATTGCTTTTTCCGATTGTAATAATTTAATTTCGTTGAAAAAATGTTCTCGTCGTCATCGTTGGACTCTGTGAAAACACATATATTTAATTAATTCCTATTGAAAAATAATATGAAATAGTGTTATAAACGAATAATAGGATTATACTTTTATCTTAACACTCTGTTAGGAAAAATGTTTAGGAAAAAAAAAAATAAATCTAGAAAAAAGAATAAGATAAAAAGAGAAAGAGATCGTGGGACGTTAGAACTAAGCGTGAAGATGTACAGAGCGTATTATATGGGTGGAAGCCAATTATTCGTATGGCTGACCCTGAAGGCAATGATAACTTCGGGCGGCGCATAATTTTGAGCTGCAAATGTAAGAGAGAAAACGAGAAAGAGAGAAAGAGAGAGAGAGAGAGAGATAGCAGTACGTAAAGTTTGCCGAGCTTATAATGAAGATATAACCGAGCCGGACTGCCGAGACATCTTTACGTCCGAGACGTTGCTTGGCTTGTTACTCGCTTATGGGTACACATGAGACTACGATACTCTTTCTCTCTTTCTTTCTCTCTTACTCTTATATATACTCTTTGAAACTCTCCTTTGCCAGCTGATCCTCTTCGTCTTCACTTTCTTCCTTTATTTTTTCCTCTTCTTCTTCTTCTTCTTTCGGTTTCTCTTTCCTCTCGAACGTTCCGCACGAGCGTTGTTGTTAATCAAAGACCACGAGCAATAACGACCGTACCACCACCGCGGGACCATTTAAATGCTCGGTCCCACACCAACGAGAAACTCTGTCCTCCTGAGGCCCAAGATCCCCGAGATCGACGATACCCGTTAAAGGCCCTCTCGCCTCTTTAAACGCGAGAACGCGACGCTCAGACGATTTACGCGAAGACTCTCAAACGTACGAGTGAATCGATAAATGGGAAGAGAAAGAAATAAAGAAAGAGAGAGAGAGAGAGAGATAGAAGGGTTGATCGAAAAGGGTCTTTGATAATGAGCATGCTCGTTCGTGTCTCATCGGTATCAAGCATAACAGCCCTGTGTCATGATCTCCAATTGATTTTATTATTTTATCTTAACCAATACGAGACCTAATTTTTGCATTTCTATTATATATAATTGTAAGCAAGTTCTTTTATTTTATTTGCAATTTTAATAGGATTTAAGTTAGGTCTTCGCGTACAAGGATAGATTGAAAAAAGTTTTGAGTCTAACATAGATAAACAATTATTTTTCAATCAAATTTGTTTTTAATTTAAAAAAAAAAATAAATAAGAGAAATTTATTGTCGTTGAAATTCAATACTTTTCAACCCACCCTCGCATATGGCAGAATTATAAAATTATTCTTAAAAATGAAATATACTTAATTATAGTTAAGCTGTACTAGGATTTGAATAAATCCTTATAACACATAATAAAAAAATAAATAAGTATGTTTAAATAATTGTTGTTCATATTCGTTAGATATTTTTAATTATAAACGAGAAAAAAGTTTCATTAAATTAAAAAAAGAATTGGTAAAAATGATCTAAACGTGATTCAAAGTAATCTAATTGTCGCGAACGAATGGATTTAACATGAGCGAACAAATATCATGAAACATTGACCGACAGAAATCCATTTATCCGTATCGCGGAACGTAAGCGGAGAGATTGAAAATCGGCTCGATATATCGGTTCGGTTTGCCAACGTGACGCCAAACTCCGCAAATCATTCTCTCGCGTTGTTCATATCAATACGATCCTAATTGAACACGATTCGATATTCGACGAGTTAAATAATTGTCTTTCGGGTAAAAACGCCAAACTCGCGTGAACGTTAATCACCGTTTCTCCTATCTCTTCTAATGGAATATGAAAAATACGCAAAAACGTAAACGTAAATTTGATATACACGTATAATACCAGCATACAAACGGTAAAATAGTATACAACTTGGTCAAATTTTATTCATTCGTCGTATATCATTGATAGATATGAAAAATATATTTGACAGAAAAGGTATGCGAGAATTCGATAATAATCAGTAGAAATCGAATATTTTAGAACTGGCTTCATTGAGATACACGATTTCGCAGTTTTATTTTTAAGATATTTTCATTATTCTCTGCATAATTTTCTATTTAAAGTTGCTCTTGTTAACATCCACGCATCTCGACCGATAAAAACAAATAAAGCAAATGCGAAATAAATCTTAGATCTAAAAACAAAAATTAAATATTACAAAGGGTAACAATCAATGAATATGAAAACGTAAAAACACGAAAACGTTGTAAGCTTTTAAATAACAGAAGACAATACAAAGTACGCTAAAAATACTGCTAAGAATTTTAATAGAAATAAAAATACAAAAATTCCACTTATTTGTTTATCTCTCTGTATAAATTTTCGCATAAACACAAAAAGAAATTCGATCGGTAAATTTAAAGACAACGATCATTCAAGAATGTACAGAATGAGAGTCAAATCGTAATTTCCTATGGATGGAAGGTAAAATTACTTTGAGGACGTTAAAAAGGGTTAAACGAAGGACCAATGGTGTACGTAAAGAGCTCGATCAAGGAAGTTCGCGTATGTACTCACTCAGAAGGAACTTTGGTTGTATATGCATAAGAGTTGTGCATATAACCAACACAAGACAGAAAAGAAGACAACCAGGAAAGATATACCACGCCTGGGCCGTGCAAGCGCGAACCAGACGAGATTCGCATTATAATCCTATTACAGATTTACTTCTTTTGTGGTACATTTAAATCCACCCTCCCATCTTCATTCGACGTCGACGTTATTCCTTTTTCCTTTATTTCTTTTTTGTAATTTTTTTTATTTTTTGTATCTTTCCTCAGTCCTTCCTTAGTTTATCCTCGTCTTATTCTTCATCATCTTCTCTTCTTTCTCCCTCTGTTTCTTTATTCTTGTTATTCTTGTTCTTGTTTTACACCGGCACTACGGCCAACAACCTGCTCTGACGGCCGCGCGTAAAATTGGCCGGAACGCATTTTTCCATTAGGCCGGTACCCAAGCCACGTTACAAATTATAGGTGTACTCTTATTGGAGAGCTCCGATGAAACGAGGGAACCGATATGCGCTCTCGACGTTTTCCCTTAACCTTAACTTGAGTCGAAACGACGTAAGACGAAGACGAAGACGAAGAAGAAGAAGAAGAAGATCAAGAAGAAGAGGAAGAGGAAGAAGAAGAAGGAGACAACGACTTCGGACGGAGTGATGACGTCTTCGTCGTTCGAACGAGCAAAAACCACCCAGCCGATTCCGTAAACACGCTTGCCCTTTTTGAAACAGGTGCTCCTTCATTACTATCCAACTATTTTTTTTCCTTCTTCTTCTTCTTCTTCTTCTTCTTCTTCTTCTTCCATATATTCTTGAAAAGATAAGAAGAAAAACGTTTGGAATCATCGAGAGTACTAGTACACATACTTGAAAATAATAACGCGTGTGAAAGAGGAAATTAGAAAAAATTGAACAAGGAGTGTCTCCATACAACTCGTTATGACACATGTATTACTTACGTATACGTTCACTATACTTCTCTCAACTACTGTAGTACATCATAGAAGCACACCACGCGGAAATCAGTATCTCTACGATCCCGTTCTCGAGTAGCCGAACTAATCGATGATCGCAACTTCCACAGGCAACGGAAAAGCGGCAAATGCGATTTTAATGTCGACATTGGCGTAGTGTAGGTATCATCTGAGGTATCATCTTAAAGCATATCGACCGAATGAAATCCGTTCCTCGTCCGTTCACGTGTCGCTAACGACACCATTCCTGTATATGTGTGTGTGTGTGTGTGTGTGTGTGTGTGTGTGTGTGTGTGTGAAACGTACAACATGCGACTAAAAGTCTGAGATCTTTAAATAATTTCAAATAGAAATCATTTTTATTTGTTTTTAACGACAACCTTGCACATGCTGGAAATCCTAGCAATTAGCTTTTTAATTATTTCTGACCCTTTGCATTATAATTATTTGTCTAGTTAATTATCTGCCAATCCTGTTTGAATTTTTCTATTTTTTGTTGTTTCATTTCAAAATTCAGATACTTAGTTCATTATTGTGTTTATATATTTTTTTAAGTATAATACTTTTTAATTTAACGTAACAGCACTAAGAAATAAGGTCAATGAAACTGTTTTATATTGATTTATTTTGTTCTAGAAATTTTAGGAAAAAATAATTTTCAACCATTTAACCTTTAATGTTTCTTGTAGAAGTCACCAAATACGTTCAAGTAGGAAAGTTCATTTCAAGCATTGAATATAATTCAATTTGTTAATATTTCATATAATAACGATACATGGTTTCTAAATTAATCAATATATTTGATTTTTATGAAAATTGAAGAATGATTCCAAGTTTTTAGTCGATAGTATACATGATTCTTGAATCTAGATTCGAATTTGAAGTTTTTTACGAAGGTTAGTTGTGGTGGGGTAGAAAAGTATTAAAGGGATCACTAAGAAAGAGAAAGAGAGTTGGTTACGTCGTTAGTACTATACTACACTTTGCTACTGAAACCACTAACGATCACTACGCGTCCCTACCACCCAACCACCCCTTTGTACCCTGCCTTTTTTCCTTCACATCTACAAGAAGACCCTTTTCTTTTCCGCTTATTATATCGCGCGACGAAGATTTCCCTTCTATCGGCCCCTTTTCTCCCTACCCCCCGCCCTCCAGGTTCTCCCGTTCTTCCGAATAACTCACCCCCTTAGTCGAAGCTAAAAGGATTTGGCAATAAACAACGGTGAGTCTCAAAATTAGCCGTAGAGGGGTGCTGGGGTTCTTGCAATCTACGCGAAAACACACACCCCTACTCTCTAAGTCATCAGTTCGACCTTCCTTTCCTTTCCTTTCCTTCACCCATCCACCCTTCTTTCTTCATTCCCATACCCACCACCTATCCGCTTGGTTAAGCTTCTCGATGGATTAGCGATGTACCGGAAAAAGAAAAAATCATGAGAAAGAAAGAGAGACAATCTTACCCTTGGTAATGGTTCCTCTAAACTTTTTAAAGCACTGTGTCTTGCACTTTTAATTTTAATAACGACTAACCGTAAATATCTTCACGAGGACGTTTATTCGTTCTTCGTATATGCCTAAAAAACTCTACTTTCGTGTTTATTTAACTTTGTTAACTGTAATTTATTAAGAAAATCGAATACACTCATTTAAAATTTTATCAAAAATTTGTATTAATTATCCGAAATCAATAATAATTGATAGGAATGAATAGATAAAATACAAATTACACATTTATACTTGTAATTATGATTTTATTTTTCGATGAATAAAACATTCATTCATTTTAATGAATTATCTCTATGCAAATTAATTACATTAATACTTGTACTTAATTTTTTTATGATATTGTTTTTTTTTGATAAGTCAAAGTTCATTGATAATGGTCCGTAAGAATTCTTCGAATATCGAATAATAATCGAGGAATTTAACGTTTCAGGTTTCCAAGAACGCGGCAGTATTGAATAACAAAAAGGAGACTAGAAATGATACCTTAGAAGAGAGGATCTCAACTGACAGTAAGTGTATCTAATTACCTGTGTGGCATTTACGTCAACGTTTACAGTGATTTACAGCGTGATTGTGGTTGCGACCTTCGGCAGAAGAGAGAGAGAGAGAGAGAGAGATAAAAAGATAGATAGACAGAAAAAAAGAAAAGTCACGAATCGTAGAGAAGGAAGGAAGGAAGGATTGGAAAAGAGATGAGTGGTGGTTGCGGTGGGGGAGGAAGGAAGGAAGAAGAGATGAACTAAACGGTTCACGGCTAAAAACTTGTAAAGGATTCGGTCATTTATCATGATGTTGCCAAGCCGCGAGGCACTACGGGAACGAAAAGGGGAGGAATATAATCCACTGGACAGGCTAATCGCGGACTAACTATCCACATATTATCCACAATAATTCCACGTTAGCGGGGTGGGCACTCGTGGTCGAGGGTTCACCGGCTGATCGTTCTTGCGTATCGAAACTAGGATGGAACACACCGGTATACCTCAAACATCATCGAACTTAACACTCGATTCTTAGAAAAATCTACAATAATTTTCTTTTTTCATAAATATCTATTATTTTTTTCTTTTGAAATTTTAGTCACGGCAAAACGCTGTAACATTAATTTTTGTTATCAATTATTTTAGACGACAAATATATTTGTAAAAAAACAAATCTATCGATAGTTTGATTTTGAATAGAATACTTTGATTTTTTTTGTTCAATTAAATGAGAAACAAACATTAGTGAAGCATTCTAACTGATGGTCTTCTTTTAAATTTACTCCGATAGATCTATTTGTTCATTTATGACGATGATTTTAACGAAGTCTGTAAAAGAAAACAAAAATGGTAACGCGCGTATATATCCTTAGTGGTAGGAATAATTGTACGTGTACGCGAGGCATAGAAATTCGCGATAGTTTATAAAGCGGTGGAGTTAGATTTTCGGGAGCGCAGAATGCAAATAACGGACGTAACGTTAGAGTATTTTTCTACGTAGCAGTCTGCATTAAACGTGGCCCCCGTAAATATACCCGACATGTGGGTGCAATTTTGAAGCTTGTCACGCGTAAATAAAGTGAGCTCGACCGTGGAAATTAATTAGTGTACCAAAGGGCAAAACGTAGAGAAAATTGGCAGCATCGGATTGCAAGTATAATTGGCGAACAAATTTAATTAGTTACTCTGTTCAACACGTAGCATTCGCAAAATATTACGTTAGTCCGTTCTAACAAGTATTAATTAATGCAAAATAATGGAACGCGAGCGCTGAGTTATTCGATAACTCCGATTGTAGTCACGATTGATTTCGAAGAATAGAATATATGTACATGCATATGTGTAAATGTGTGTGTGTGTGTGTGTATATATATAATTAAAATGAAAAAAAATATATAAAAAAAAGCTGATATTAAGTTTCCACGAGTAAAATACGTGTTACATTTAACAAAACATCCTTGCTATTTTAACTTTGTTATATTATTCATTGATTTATTATTTACTTCCCTGGATCTAATATAAAACGAGATGAACGACATTAAACAAGAGGAAATGCTTGATATTGTTTTTACATCCCAAAATTTCCTTCTTTCTATAACAAAAATTTATAATTAAATATGATAGATATAAAAAGTATATTAGCCAATTATTTTATAACAAAAATAATATTGATTCAAAAAATCAAATCAAATTTAATAAATATGTAAATGCACGTACACATATATATCAGAACGTGAGTTCAAAGTTGTCCTATTTAAAAAAAAAATAAGAAATAAGAATAAATAACAAGAGACAACGAAATAGACATATGGAGGGGATGGTTGTTTCGAACAACGTGTTAGAGGTACACATATAACGCCTTCAAATTACAGACTAGTCAAAGTCCATCCATCATAACTGGGTCCTCGGAACTTAGGGTCCCCGTGTACCGCCCCAACGTTTAAGTCGTTAGCAATTTCCTGCACGGGATCATTTTCAGGCCCAAATTCCATATGGCCCGATAATATCCAATAATATCATCGACCTCCTCCTCCACAAAAGTTTCACCTTACCTCCGATCGAATCCACGAATTTATCGTTTCGCGATAAATTATCGGACCTCTTTACGTCGACACGACCAAAGTTAATTAACGGTCGAATTCTTCCTTCCTTAACGATCCCTTTTAGTAATCGTTTTATAATTTTTTTTCTTCTCTCTCTCTTTCTCTCTCTCTCTAACACACACAGCACACGCTCTTTCTATCTGTGTTTCGTATCTTATCTACCATTAATTATATCTTCCTCCCATTTGATATTTTTTTTCAACGATTTTTCATTCATAAATATAAAAGAAGAATAAAAAATATTTTTTTCTCTTTACTTTATTAAATCGAAATTATTTTATCAAAATACCCATCTTTTTTATCGACTTTATTTCAGTTTAATTGAGTAACTAATCAGTACTGCAGGTGGAGGTAGCAAACAGTAACATTGGTATACAACTTAGTAGGTAACGTCGTAAACTGCAATCGCGCAAATTACGAAATATTCGAATACATTTGATATTTTAATATATTTTAATTCAATATTTTCATTTTCACTTATTTTAATAATAATATCATTTATAAAATTACGTTAGTTCAGAAAAACAATGTAGAAACGAAGACGAATTTCACTCAAACTAATACAATTTGTAACGAGGATAAAGACAAATATATTGATACGAATGAAAATAATTGTCTGAGTCGTTCTACTCCTTCGTTATTTTATAATGGATGCACAAAATGTATAAATATTGTTGAAGAACCTGCACCTCAATGGTTGATAGAAGAAGCACTCAATAGAGGGGATGAGGTACGCAAAGAGTATGTAAAAACTATTCCTACAATTTTCTACAAATTTTGGTTTTTTTTTTAACTACAATTACATATTTTTTAAATGCAAATATATTGTTTAATTTATCATTTTATTTTATACTCTTACCACACAACGAAACTTACTAATTTATTAGAAAGGAATGGCAAAATAGCGTGCAATCGATCAACAAAGAAATCGAGTAAGTTTGAATACTAATACTCAAATATTTTCCAGTCTTTTAGAAAATAAATATATAATTATTTACTATAAGTAAGTATTGTTATAAATAAAAATAAAGTTATTCTTCTATCAGATACGAAAATATTATTACCGAGTTAGAGAACAAACTTTCTGAAACTAAAGTCGAACTCGAAGAAGCGATAAAAAAGAAAAGTTTTGTCAAAGAAAAATATAAAAGGTTTATCTCGTTTCTTTCTATTTTTTATATAATAATATTTAATCAAAAGTTAATATTAATTGATAAATATTTATTATTATAGAATAATAGAAAATGTACAAATAGAAGCATCTAAAGAGAATGAAGCGTTGCAGCAAAAAATCATACAAATTTGCACTTCGGTTTTAGAAAAATTTGGATCTTACGCGTTGACGAATAACAAAACAAATATATCTCAACAAAACAATAATCACAAATCTTCGAAATATTTTGGAAAATTATCTAAACGATTATACAAAAAAGTAAACCTCATTCTAAATGAAAAATTCATCGTCAATAATTTATTCTAGACAAATAAACCTAATTGTGTTTTAGTTACGAGATGCAATTACGACTTCGAGAAAATTAAAAAATGAATTATCAAAAACACGAAAGAAATTAAAAGATAAATCAAACAAATATAAATCGGTAAATAATTGTTTCACACTTTTAAAACAAGAAATGGAAACAACCGAACAAAATTTGAACGATCTCATAGCTGAAAACACATCTCTTCGTAAAAAATTTGAGGATATGAAAGAATGGATGGAAATGAAAATTGGTAAGGAACAAAATGAAAGAATTAGTGCTACGCAAATTCGAGAATTACCGAAGTACAGGGAATTGGCTAATTTAAAGAAAAAATCTGAGGAAGATTGTGCGACTATCAAACAGCTTCATAACAAGTTAGTTTAAACGATTGTCATAGGAGAAGAATTTGACAAATTTTTAATTATTTATAAATGTAATTTTATTATAATTCTTTTTTTTTCTTAATTTTTTCATATCATACTTTATTACTAAATGGTATTTAATTAATTTTTTGTATATTATTATAAATATTATTATAAATTGATAATTATATAATATTAAATAAAAAAAAGTTAATATTTATAAACTAATTAATAAAAATTAATATTGTGTTTACAAATTATTATTATTATTATTCTTTAATAAAATAATAATTTATAGATTATTAAGATCTGAATCAGCGAATGCCAACAAAGGATTTTTATTGAACAGTTACAAAAGTCAACTATCGGATCTTGCCAAGGAAAAAGATCTATTTACGTCTAAGATCAAAGAATTGGAAAATGAATTGACTGCACTTAGAACCACCAACGCACAACTCAAAGCCAAAGTATATAAATAATTTCTATCCGTGTACGCGCTCATAAATAACCTTTATAACTTAAATAAATGATTTCGCATCCAGATTTCTCTAATAAACGAGGAGAAGGAAAACCTTACTTGTAAAGTGGAAAAATCTCAGACAGATTTGAAACAACAGGTAAGAAAATAATCAATGCACTCCGATTGAAAATATTTTGTTTGACATTATTTATAAAAATGTACAACTACACATACATACATATATATGTATATATATAATACTTAAATACTTTGTAAATTAAAAAAAAACAATTGTTTATCCATGACAGATCGAATTCCAAATAAATCGAAAATACGAGAATTCGATGCAGGATGAAATTAATTCTGTTAAAATCAAATGCGAGGACGCAATAAAAATTTTGAAAGACAAATTAATTGCCTTTGAGAGTAAAAATTTCGAATATTCGAAAGCCATCAAAGTAAAGTTATTTTTTTATTAAACTAAATGCTCTTCTGTAATTAATTAAAAATATTTTCTTTAGGAATTTTTAAAAATAATTCACGATCATTGCGATGAACCGAAAAGTGAAAAAATAAATTTGTATGGAAGCGAACCAAGTGAGAGAGAAGCTCATGAAACTGCTTGCAATATTTTGAATATGACACCCCAAGAATTGGCGATATTTATGAATGGAAAATCCAACACGGTAATAAAACTTAGAAAAAGAAATATTTGTTGAATTTATTGATTAAACAAAATTCATTTTCTCTAAACACACGCACAGATTGACACTTGGTTAGCAGATTTAAACAAGATCACATCGAAGAGCAATTTCTCGGATGGTTTGGCTAAATTTTTATTTAAAACAACGCTCGATAAAATCCATACATCAGCATAAACGATTATCGTAAATAAATGAGAAAAAAAAGATGAAATATTTTTAACCATACGAACGAAAAGGAAGCCTCGTACTTTCGTTGATAAAACTAATAACACTATTCTTTTTCCATAAGATAAAAATCATTTTTCTCGCCAAAATTTAGCGAGTTATTCGACCATTCCCAATCACCATTACCGACAACCCATTAACCAATAAACCTTTCCATTCCCAATTAACAATAGAAAACCAACTATTTTCCCCCCTTTTTCAATGTTGACATAATAAAACCTCCATTATCCAAATAAAATATTAATAAAATAAACAAATTTTGTAGAATTAAACAAAAAATTTTTAACTAAAAACACAAATTACCTATTAAACATTTATAAATGATTTAAATAGAAATGTATATAAAAAAAAAATGAAAAATATTCGAATAATGAAGATTCCATTGTACTTCCTTATTACATAAATCTTTCAGCTAAATTAGGGTAATACATATATCTATACATATAAAAAAAAAAAAGTGAATCCTTTCACATTTCACGCGAGCTAAAAAATAAGAAAGAAAATAAAAATGTTAATTAGTATCCTTTCCAGTAGTTTCGTTGGTAGCAGTAGGTTCGGGTGGATTCTGAAGTCTTTCGAAACCTATTGTATCCCCAAAAATTTTTCTCCCATGAATCCTGTCGTCGTCCTTGACGCTAACTTCGGTACCTATTTGTACAGGCCATGGTAATTTATTCCCATCGTCTCTGTTTTGAATTTGATTGACCATGTTCCTGTCGTTGCTGGCCTCGAATCCAGAATCATGGTCGTTTAAGTTCTCCTTGATGGATCCTTTTCTACGGTCATCGTCATCCCTGTATCCAACGTAAGGACGATCGTAAAAGCTCGATCTTTTAGAATAAGAATCATAGCCATCGTAGAGATGTCGATAACGATACCTGCTGGGATCAACGTTACCGGGTACACGTTCGAAGGTTCCACCACGTGTTACGGTTGTCCTGGTCAAACCACCATCGTATGTTGTTCGAGGATAATTTCTAAGATCAACGGGCTTCCTTACGATTTCTGGTAAAGTAGCATAGTATATAATTCTTTTAGGTTTAGGTGTTGGTCTGCTTCTACCGTAAAGATCAAGATCCTCGTCCCTGTAACGATCGTAATAATAAAAATGCTCGTTGTTTGGTACACGCGTGTAATAATCCCTTTCCATTCTATAATTTCTTTCGGGATAACTTCGATAATATTCAGAATAACTACGACGCGGTATTGGTGGTATATCGTAATCCCTCTCTCTGATCATATTCCTGTACCATGGTAGATCAATGTCATCGAAATTTTTAGATGCAAAAGTATCGCGAGACTCACGATTGTCCGGATAACCACGACGATGATAATGACTCGTTACAAAATCAGCTCGTGGACCCTGATAATTTCTTACGCCGATCGATGAATCATCCTCGTCATTATTTTGATCTCTAAGAGGTTGCTCGAAGTTCGAACGATGACGAAATTCAACTGACAACGGTTGTTTCGACCACGTTTCCGGTGAAGCTAATCTTGCCTCTCTAAGGGTCAACATAGTGCCGATTTTTTCCATGTTAGTATCCTTTTCTACTTCCCGACGTACTCGATGATTCATTTCTTTTATTTTGTCTAATTTTGTATCAGTTTTTAATGATTTATCCCAAGCGTCTATCGGGAATACTCTCATAGAAACTTTTGTACGAAATATTTTTTGTGGATACGTCACAGCGTCCTCCATCTTCTGATCATTCGATAAATCCTTTCTAACATTTCTACTTTTCTTTGTTAAAACGTCTTGAAACGGTAACAATTCTCTCGAATCCCGTACGATATTTTCTTGTTCGATCAGTGAACTCGGTTCGATGTTGTCCACTTTTTCATTTATTTGATTATTAGGAAAGCTTCGTAAATCATTGAAGGGTACAAAACGACCTACACCACTGACAGTACGTACTTCGAATGCTGATGAATCTAATCGAGGCCAAGATGGATGTTCTAATGAATAATCAGACTTTGAGTATGGCGATACTCGCCATGCTTCGCCAACACCGATTGCCTCAATCGATACAAGATGAAAGATTAAAAGATTTATACACGATCCTAGGATACTCATCTTGATTTACCTAAAAATAAATAAAAAGATAATTTATTGTTAATATTAATATTTTTATATAATATATAAATTTAATTTAATTTTAAAAATATACGAATACTTTTTTCTCATGCAGACACCTTTTATCAGAATTTGCAAAAAATACTTTTAATCAATTTTATGTAATAACAAAAAGATCAATGCGCATTAATTTCATTCTTTTGTTCATCCTGGAGAACGAATGTCACGGTTTTCCTTTGGTTATTCGCATGCCAGTAAAAATGTAATATCCGTACTCGAACTAATTACAATTCGTTACTAATTATTATACTTACAATGAACATGCTACCATTTAGAATAAACGCGACGTCTCGGTCTGCATTTAATTTATTTTATCATCTATATACTAATTATTTTCTTTTTTATATGTTATTATATATATAATTAATAATTTAATAAACAATTAAAAAATTATTATTTATTTAATATTAAAATAAATAAATTGAGCGAATATCAATTGAGCGAAGATGAAAAATCAAGTTTAGTGTATAAAATTTAGAAGAAAAGTATCAATGATCGAAATGAATGATTGCAAAAATAAGAAAATAGGGAAAAAGGATGATACGAATAAAAGAGTCTTGTAAAAATGGCATAGCAGGACAAATTGAAATGAACAGACGAGAGAATACACATTTAACGAAAGTTCCGTCCGGTCTCTCGACGCGCTCGGATGCGATCGTTCTCAGGGTCCGTAGAACCGCTGCTCGACAACTCGCTTCGAACCTCCCGATTCTCCATAACAAATATAATTTCCCACTCGTTTCCGTAGCATTATACGCCGAGTTCCGGCCGGATCTACGATTCGCTCGATTGTTCGATTATGTTCACTCTTCCCGTACGTTTTATTTACGGAAGACCACCATCGAACACTTATCCTCCGATTCCTCAACCCAAAATCTCCCAAAATATAGACATTAGGTTATTATTCAAGAAAATTAATACAATTCAACTTCAATTTCCATTTTCTTAAGATGTTAATATCAAATTATTCATTTGTTCGACATTTTCTTTTTCTTCTTTTTATAAAAAGGATATTAAAGAAAAAAAGACATATTTATTAAATTAAATTAAAATAATTTATTAAATTAAAGTAATTTTTTTTTTTAAATGTCTACGGTAATTTATTTAAAGGATTGTCAATTAATTACGTATTATTGAAAATCAATCGTCAAATCGTTTCAGAGTTTTACTTACATTTGTTTATAAGATATTATAAAATTTTAACGTTTTAAAAAAATTATGAAAATATATATAGATCATCCATAAAAATTAAATTAAAATAATTACAAACAAATTGTTTATTAATTTCAATTTGCCAAACGATTATATCTACTAAACAATAAACTTCAACAAAGCGTAAATTCCTTTTCTGCAATTACAGCTATAAATCAAAAAAAAAAAAAGAAGTGAACTACACGCTTTTAAATAAAACGCAAATGACAAGACCGGGGCCATAGACATGGACACATAGCGGAACAAATCTTTGTCGAGTTTGTAGCAGTGTAACCACCGGCAACAAGGTTACGCCTGCAAATTTACAGTTACGTCGGCCCATGAGACCGTTTCATTCCGCATTTACTCTTTTACTGTTCCTAATTATCACGACGATAACGAGGAACATCACTTGAAAAACGCGAGTCACTTCATCGATTCATAAAATTATAAAAAGTATCTAACAATTTTGCATATCACCAGACTTAACGAGATATTCAATCCATTTCTATCCATTTAAATACATTTAAATCAAACAACAAAATCTATTAAAAATTTAATACATTGTTCAGTGTTAAATGTATATAAGTATACATAAAAAATTACCTCTTAAAAAATATTGTAATAATATTTCATATCGCAATTTTTTAAAATTAGATTCATTAATAAAATATGCAACGATCGAACGTAATGTAATTTTATTAATCATGTTATTAATATTTTTTTATTAATATCATTTGAATAAATCTAATATTTTTTTTATAATACTACTAAATAATGTTATATTTATTAAATATAAATTATATATTTATTTACGATGCAAATAAAATTTGAATTTGTCCTGACAAATTCAATAATTTTATTTAGAGATATCTACAGAGTAAAAATATATTCTTTGATGATACTTTAAATTAAATTTATTAGAAATATTTGATGAAAGAACTTAATAATAATAATAATAATAATAATAATAATAATAAAAATATCTTCATTCAGCTTTATAGCCAAGAATAAGACATAGTTTGCAATCTCGTAATAATAATTTTAAATTATCTTATTAATTTATTATTTCCATTTACTCACAATTAATAAAAATTTCCCGTAATTTCTTAACGAAAGAATATAATAAAAAAAAACATACAAAATTGTTGAATTTCAAGTACTTTATACAGTAAGATCACTTACCTTGTTCTCCGTTACGTCGGTCGTATCAGAATGTCGTTGACTGTTCAGAGTGACTACGATCACTACAATCTCTGTACGGTACGGCTTCCCGATTTACCCCCAACTTGGTATCTGCATACCGTTTAGTTGTCACGGCTGGAACAGTGCTTTAAATCCTTCTCCCCTCCTCACTCTTTTCTCAACAAAGCCAAAAAAATTTATGGCGTGAAAAAGAAAAAAATTAATCTCGATAGAGTTCGCGCGTGAATCCGCAATTATGTCTTTTAGAAGCAAAAAAAAACATCCCAATTATATTTTTAAATTATTGTTAACAAATGAAACTGTTTATTCTTGTAACCCTTTGTACTCGATTTATTTCCAATGTTGTTTTTTATCCACCGGAAAAATAAAAGTCAGTTTGACCTGTTCTTATTACATGCAAATATTTTTATTAACATTATTATTAGAAGTCGTGTAATTATAAATTAAAAATAAACTATTTTTACAAATAGAGTTATTAAAAGAAAAATACTCTAGGATTTCTATCCCATATGTACGCGAAAATGCACTCATCATCTGTGCACATGAACGTGTATTATATTTTTATTAGAATAATGCATACATAAAATGATAGAAACAAAACATGCTTTAAAATAAAGAAAAAAAAAAGTAAACCAGACGAGATTTGCTCCATTGGGATGCTAGTTAACTCTGCGCCTTTACCCATTCGGCTATCGATGATTTAATTATTTGAATATAAAAACTAGCTATAAAAATGAACAAATATATATGCGCATTCAACTAATTATTAAAATTTTTTCTGTCGATATCTCAGAAAAGGTTGATCATATGTGCATAGTTATATGATGAAATTAATATTATAGTACTAATCAACATCTACATGCGTGTGTAAAGTTTCAAAAAAATCTGGAGGGGGAACACCTTGGCGGAGCCCTTGTGAGCAGGAACGTTAGGTGCCGCCCTTGTTAGCTTACTTTTAGTTCATATTTTGTCGTTAGTTGGTGCTGAAGTCGCACACTCCTAATATAAGTGTAGTGTATAACCTTGATACAGCTCACGTTTAAAATCGATCATTTGTAGATTGTACAAACATAGTGACAGAAATAATTGTTTATTTTTAATTTTGAATAATTTTAAAAATCATTCAAAGGAGAGTTAAATGTAAATGTATCGATGTGTTAATAGAATCTATATAAATTTATATATAATAGTTTAAAATTAATACAATTGAAAGATGACTGAAGAAGGAAAAAAAATTTCTTTTGGTTTTGCAAAAACCGTAAAGAAACCTGTATTAAAAAATAAACTTCCTCAGGAACAAAAGAAAGTTGATTATATCGAATGTTTAGATGATAAAGATATAAAAATTATTGGGTAAGTGATAATAATATATTAATACAATTTAAACTAAAGTTTTAAAAGGTTATTTCTAACCTCATTATAAGAAAAATAATGAGAAGTAATTGTGTTTAAAATGTGTTTTTTTTTTTTTTTATAGAGATGAAGAAAAAAAAGATGAACCTCTGGTCATTCCATTGTTGGGTTCAGAAATGTGGCATGACAGAATTGTCAATAAAATAGATGCAGACATATTTGAGCCCAAACTAGTGCCAAACGAAGAAGTAAAAGTACAAATTGATATTAAAAAAGAAACGAGTAATGAAATAGCTAATGGAAATGCTGTTAAGCCAATTCATACAGATATTCCTCCCATGGTTATCAAAACCGAGCCAGTGGATACAACGTCTACAGAAACTACTGGAAATATATTGGAACTATTAGAAGAACAAGCAGCTAAAGAAATTATAGAAGATTTAAATTCTACAGAAACTAAGGAAACACCTAATGTATTAACTTTACCTGTAACGGATGAAGAAAAAACCTTGAGGGGAAAAGATGAAGTAAGTTAAATCATATCAATTAAAATTTTATTATTTTTATTGTTTATTATTTATAAAATTCTGACTAAATTGTATTCGTATTGTTAACAGTCTACTTTAGAAGATTATGAACGAATTCCAATAGAGGCATTTGGTTTAGCAGTACTGCGTGGAATGGGATGGAAACCGGGACAAGGAATTGGTAAAAATGAAAAGTAAGAATTAGTTGTAATGTACAAACATTATTCATTAGTGATTGAATGTCAATGACATCTTCTATAAAAACTGATAGAGACAGGGACACCTTTGGTGATTATCCATCTTCTGGAATCTCCACGTCAATGTTTGAACTTAAAACTATATATATCTGTTGGCAATTTGGAATACTGTTTTTGGTTGTTCCTGTCCATTATTATTGTTGTCCCCTATTCTTGGTCTCTCTTTACTAGCAGTCGTAGCTGCACGCCTAAAGGATATAGTTACTTGCCATAGTTAATTAGTTATAATTGATATTGGCCTTCGTTAGGGATATGCAAAGGGCCTATCTCCATTAACCAGTCCGATTTGATAAGGAATTCAAATTTAACGGGTGGCTAATAAATTTATTCCTGATACCCACAATATAAATAATTTAAATATAAACACACAAAACTAAACTGTACATTCGTATACTCCGAAGGTTAAAACTCGAATATATATAAAAACAAATTCTATATATCCGTTTAATAGTATCTTCTTTTATTTCATATTTTATAGATTAGTAACGACTGTTATACCTGAATTACGTCCAAAAGGTATGGGTCTTGGAGCGGACAAAATAACAATACAAAAACAAGTAACTAAATCTAAGGATAAAAAAGAAAAAGAAATACAAATTGTGAAAGGTACCTATGTGAGGATCACTAGTGGCAAATATGTTAATGCTTATGGTCAAATAGAAGGATTAGATGACGATGCTGGAAGATTAATTATCAGAATGGCTTTGGGAGGAGACATAATTTCTTTAAATGAATTTATAGTTCAACCAGTAACGAAAGACGAATACGCTAAGGAAGCTAAGGTTTTAAGTTAGTATACAAGTTACATTTTCTATCAAGGGATCTTTAAAAGGTCAATGTAATACTCTACAAGATATAATTTACATCTAATGTAGATATATATCAGTATTAATAATAATTGACAATGTATTTTATAGAAAATTAATATCAAAATGCTTTTTAAGGATCTCTATTGCTATCGCATTACTTTAATAGGTGTTGAAAGTTTAGTTTTTAGTATTTTATGACACTGATTTCAGATGCAGCAAAGTATGAAAAATATAAGAACAAAGAAAGTCCCAAATTAGAAAAACGTCCATCTTCGGAACCTAGTAAAGATAATCAAGATAATGAAAAGGAGCAATGTAAAAAGGACGAAAGAGATAATACCGAAAGACACATTGATAAAAAGAAAAAGAAAAACAATGATCATAAAACAAAATCAAAGAAACACAAAAGACACTCATCTGTCAGCGATAGTAGTGTCGAAAGAAAAAGCAGAAAGAGAAGAAGTTCTAGCAGTAGCAGTGATAGCAGCAGGCATAGAACAAAAAAACATAAGAAAAATAAAAAAAGTAAAAAGCATGATAATTCGTCGGAACAATCAAGTAAAAAGCGAAAGAAGAAGGATAAAGAACGTGAAACAACTAAAGACAAACATAGTTATAATAGCGAAACTTTAGATAAAAAAAAACATAAAGAAAAGAGATCACGATCTAGATCGCGATCTAGATCGCCTAAGAGGAAATCCAGATCGAGGTCGACTAGAAGATGATGATGTATATTTGTTGGACTCACTTTTATTTAACTGCCAAGTTATATACTATTTTATTTATGTAAATTGGAATCCTCGGATTGCGAGTAACTTGGCTTACGAGTAAAACAAGAGATGATCAAAAAATGTTGATTTCATAAACAATTGATGTACTCATAATACAAACAGTATGAATATGCTTGTCATCTTCCAAGCATATTCGTAGTAAGTAAAGCACCAATTAATTTGTTTAATTTTTACTTGGTATTTCATATTTTATATCATTTTTATATGTATAAATAATTGTGGATATTTTCTATTATGTATTTTTTATGACGATATTTCCTCTGATAAGAAAGTGTTTTGGATTTTCTAGAATGAATTATGCTCGCAAATCGAGGTGTTCCACTGTACCACTTTGTCTTGTAATAAAACTTATTTTTACATACATTATTTAATTCATTTTTAATCCATAGATATTTCTAGAATGCATGAAAATCATTTTTTCAATGGCCTTACCTTGTTGAGGAAACTAGTTCCCTTACAAACGCAGAAGTTTAACAACTACAGTCGCAGTTAGGGTAGTCATCTATTCAAGTACTCATTCGAATAGGTGATTGCTTGCCAACACACTATATTGGTGATGCCAGAAAAAGGCACTATAGTTCTTCAAAAGAAAGTAATCTCTTACCTGTAAAATGGAGAGTAATAATAAAAAAATCTATTTAAATATTAATTATATTGTTCGTTATATGTAAAACTTGTATAATGGTATCTTGGACATATACGTGGTTTACATTTTTGATTAGATTAATCTTACGTCACACATTATCTCTCAAAGTATATATGCACTTGAATATGTAGATATTACATATACGCCATAACCTAAGTATCATGCTACATACGAAAATACTCAAGCAGAGTATCAGGACCATGTCAAGTACGTAAAACAAGCAAATATAATCAAATCGATCAATACTATAAGAGATAATTACCTTTATTTCCCCTTTAATATATTTCATTTAATAATAAATGAAAACTTAATATTTGATTTTTATAATCACAGCACTCCGTTTAGCGTTAGTGCAACTTGCTGTGGGTGACGACAAAACGAAAAATTTAACACGAGCCGTTGATTATATCGAACAAGCTAAACAAAATCGTGCAGACATCGTTGTACTACCAGAATGTTTTAATTCTCCTTATGGAACATGTGTGTAAATGTTATTAATTATATTTTTCTTTTAATATATATATAACACTTAAAATATATACAACAAACGTTGTATAAATAAATACAGCCAGAAATCTATTTTACTAATATTTTTTATTTTTTACTAACCGTTTGAATGAGTGCCAAGCGGCGCATCGCACTTCTTCTGTCCTGTATCCAAAAGTGCCAGGTGTTTTAGGCTGCGAAGCAGAAAATCACAACAAGCTCGGTTTCTGTCGATGCGTGACTTTACGGTTAACCATTTAATCTTAAAACAATTAAGATAAAATTCGGGTAATATTATACTTTTTAAGTAGAAAAACCCTAAACTGAAAGAATTATGACTAATTGCATATAAACAGAAAACAATGCAACCGCGTCCTTTAGGATTTTTGAACGTGGAAGAAGACAAGCGCTAACGCGTTGCTTGGCAATTTTCGATTAGGAAACAACAAAGACCCGTGGCATGCAAATGGTTAAACAATTGTTAATATTCATAATTTAAAGACAAGAAACTATCACCGTTAATTTCGAAAATTCAGATCTAACAATCAATTGTCTTCTTTTAAAAATAGTTTACTTTGCGTGCATTATTTTTTTCATTTAAAATAGTTTTTTTTTTATTTGACATACTCGCAAAGTAAATGTTATATATTTTAAATACAAATATGTAAATTTATATATATTTCTTAATATGCAATTTTTCTAAAAATGCAAATCTAGCCCATTTCTCGAAATATGCAGAAGAAATTCCAAAAGGTCAAACGAGCATTGCGTTGTCTGATGCAGCGAAAAAAAATAATATTTGCGTAATTGGGGGTACAATTCCGGAAAGGGATGGCGATAAATTGTATAATACTTGTACGATTTGGGGACCAGATGGAAAAATGATAAACAAATATAGAAAGGTAATCGTTTATTGTTCCTACATCGATAATTTATATATAAAGAACAATTTTTTACACTCTAAAACTTCATAAAAAATATTCTTTTTTTTCTAATATTCATAAAAATGCATCTGAAAGTATTCATGACAGAGATAAAAATTCTCATTTCCAAAAATACAAGTAGTTGAAGTTTTTATTTTTAAATATTTTCCTCCCTCAATTGCTAACGTAAATTTGTTTATCGATAGATTCATCTCTTCGATATCAACATCGAAGGAAAAATGACGTTTCGCGAAAGCGACACGTTAACTCCTGGAAATACTTTGACCACTTTCGAAATAATGGGATGCAAAATTGGAATTGGCATTTGTTACGATATTCGTTTCGAAGAATTGGCCAGACTTTATAGAAATCAGGGTATATTTAAATCAAATCAAATTTTATTCAATTCGTAAATTATCACCGATCTTCCTGCCTCCATTTTGTTGGGCAATAAAATCCTGTTTATTACAAGATCATTATTTTAATAGTTTTTCTCGTCAATAGGCTGTAAAATGTTATTATATCAAGCAAAATTCAATACCGAGAAAATATATTTTTTTATTTTTATTTTTAATTCTTTTTTTGGTTTTTTCTTTCTCAATAGGTTGTCAAATGTTAATATATCCAGGTGCATTCAATTTAACTACCGGTCCACTGCATTGGTCGCTTCTGCAGCGTTCAAGAGCAAATGACAATCAATTATACGTCGCCTGCGTATCACCAGCTCGTGGTTCTCCTCCCGGTTACGTAGCATGGGGACACACACAGCTAACTAATCCTTGGGGTGAAATACTTCATGAATTAGATTCCACAGAAGACATGATCGTATCTGATATAGGTAATAGAGAAGCTACTTATCATTAGAGAAACTTCCGATTGCATACCATTACGAATTCCTCACCTCTCATTTGCATACCTAGTTAAATAGAATCTTAATTATTCCCAATTGTATTGAACTCATTCACTAAACTAATAAGAACATTGCAACAATAAGAAATTTATTATTTAACAGATCTCAAAATGGTTGACGTGGTAAGAGCTCAAATTCCAATTTTCTCACAACGACGTACGGATTTGTATAACACAATTTTGAATAAGTAACTATACTTTTTCAATAAATAAAACTGTCTCTTTTTAACATTCAAATTACCAGTAAACTATTGCAAATTAGCAATAGTTGATATACATAAATACAACAATACATATTTTATATGGGGGTTTTGGGCAAATATAAATAGCAATTTTTTCATCAAATTGAAATACTTGTGTTAATCTTATTGTTAATTCCTATATTATATCAAACTAGCAAATAAACATGGGATTACGTTGATTTTTCGTATACACGCTATTTCAATATCATTTCAGTAATTTATTGAAATTTTTAATATGGATTTATAGAATGATTATTCATACATAAAAGGCCCCTTGATGATTAAACGACATAATTACAATGAAAAGTAATTACGTATTGTTATATAGCAAGATTATTATTAATATTATTATTATTATTATTATTATTATTATTATTATTATTATTATATATTATTAATATTAATTATTTTTGTTTAAAGATATTTCCGAAATATGTATTTACATTGAAATAGTTAATTAATACTTCTTCTGTTCTTTTTTTTCCATATCCATAAACGTTAGACTTTAAAATTGTAAGCTTAGAGAAATTGGTCGATTAATATTGAATACAATGGCTTCTCGTTATTCTTTTTTCTTTTTTCATTTCGAAGAGAGCAAAATACAAGAACTTTTCTTTTTCTTCGCAAAAAGCACACCTTCTCATCAAATACAAATACGTTCAGCATTCATTAAATTGAACTCTTCACCGCTAATAAATTCATGCATTCATCCTCTTTTATATCTCTTAAGAATATTTTACAAAATAATATAACAATAATCGCGTAATGGATCTTTCTCAATAGAACTGACCTAACATTACTTCATTGAATTTTGTTTTATAAAACGTAGAATATAATATTGAAATAACGCGTGTGTGTGTTTGCATATATACGTGTGTATATGTGTGTATATTTAATTATCGCGCGATCATGTTCATTAATAGTAAATTAATTTAAATAACATGAATATAGCGCAAACATTTAAACAGTTTGTTTATGAGAGAATTTGTTACCCTCAGTGTAACCCGTCGGCACACAGGTATATTTATTTACAATTAAAATTAATTTTTAATTAATAGCGCTTTATCGTAACAACTCATATAGTTTTAAAATATTAAATTAATGTGTAAATGTAAATAGGTATTCGATAAATATGTATTTTCGTCGATACGGATATACAAAAAATGCAATCTATTGATCTTTGTTAGTTTCGTCGCACCAAAATAATGTTAAAAAAAAAAACCTTCTTCTGTTATTAATAATAATAATAATTTGTAAAATAATAATATTTAAATGTATTCTTAATTAGGCCTAGGATAAATAATTAATGGACTTATACTGGCAATAAAATATTCCGTGCTTACAAAACGCTTTGGCCAAGAGTATTCAACACTTGAAGGATTAAAGCAGAGGTATGAAAGAGGAGTTTGAAAGAGGGTGATATAACGAATAATTAGTTTCTTTTACAAATCGGACGAATTTTCTTCGCTATTGTCGCATTACAGTACATAAATACATAAATACGTATGAGTATGTATGTTTAATTCAAAGATAACGTGGTCGCATCTTATCGAATAAATGTTTTCGTTGATAACGCGAAATATCGTGCTCTTCATTTTTTTTTTTTCTTTCTTTTTTTCTTTTTTTTTTTTAAATATTTTTATAACTTATTTTAATTTTTTTTTGAGTCTCTAAAAAATATTGGTCACACGCGGGACGACGTATTTAATATTCGTGTCCGAATTACGCGGAAAAAAGCTTCTCGTATCGGCTTTACAATAGATTGCGCGAGAAGAATTAAAGTGGATAAGTTAAAAAAGTTGAAGAAGAATTTTAAGAAGAAGAAGAAGAAGAAGAAGAATTAGAACGAGGAGAGAAAAATAAATCAATATTATTATTTTATATAGGTATATATATGTATGTATCTATATGTGTATAAAGATAATTTTTGTTTCATATTGTCCATACACGCGCGAGTGATTTTTGAAAAATTTTAAGCTCGGAGAGAATAATTTCGATTGTGTCGATATAACGAACGATATTATATAAATACCCTGTAGCGATAAACGGAGCACCATAATGAGAAGAAAAAAAAGAGAGAAAGCAATTCCATCGATAAATCGTAATTTATACATTCGCCGGTCCATTTTACCTAATTTCGAAGACCGCAAGGAAGTATTGCTGCCAACACTTCGGAAAGATAATTAGGCCATTAAATGTACTCATTAAAATAATAATCATACGTGTTATACATTTTCTGTAATATTTCTTTTTTTCTTCGATTATTCTCTTATTTTAATACTTTGCAATAATAACGCGCCAATTAACGCAAAAACGTTTTCTTTCTTTTATCGAAATTGTATTATTCAATTAGATTTCATTGAATTAAGAAGAATTTATAGACAATTATTGTAATTATTTTTACAAGTTATTTGGATAGAGAAAAAATAATTTAACTAATTAAATAATTGCATTTTTAATATTATATTCTTTTTTTTTTTATTTAAATTTAAATTAATAGAAATTATTACTGCAAAGTTAGATAAGATAAAGTATCGTGATTTTTCTTGATAGATTATCTGAAAAATGACGAATCTCTGTCTGATCGTGAGATATTTCAAATTGAATAGAATCATATAGAATCTTGTGTCGATGTTCAAATCTCAAGCATGTCCTTTAAAACAGCTTCAAATTCGATCGCTCTTCTTCTCGTCGTCGAATTTCAATGACATTTTATCGTTCGTATATTTCTTTAACTCGCACACACATACACTCGCTCAATCTATCTCTCTCTCTCTCTCGCTTTAGTGAATCTAATCATCGAGATTCCTCGTTTGAGTAACACGTAAATTGTTAAATCCTGCAATTTCTCTATTCGAAAAATTCGAGAAAACTTTTTCCAACATAATAAAGTTCGTTTCCGTTTCATTCTATAAAGCATCCTCTGATTTGATTTCCTCAGCAAATTACAAAACAATTTGTATAGTTTTTTATTTTACACAAAATCTGATTAAATACTTGAAGAAATTTCGATCGCAAGGGAACCAATTAAAATAAAATGTCACTTTGAGACGACCATTTACGTAGGAGTCAAATTAATCAAATTTTCTTGAAAGCGTAAGTGGAATCGTTTAAGTGTTTTCGATCGTGTTCAACAGCGTGTGATGGAATGTATGTACAAGGTATAGAAAAATGGCACCATATCTTCAATTTATTTGTAAAAATTCGTCAACAAGAATATTACGAGAGGAGGATTCACATAATTATATAGAAAACGATAGAAATATTTCATTTTCTTTATTGTCTCTTTAAAGATGAGTTTACTTTTAATTAGAGACAACGCAATATCGATTATTATATTTGATTAGGGAGTATTACTTACTTTTATATAGCTTGCATATAAATTACATCACACGTTCGCTCTCGATGATTCTCAAATCTGCAAAAGTACAAGCATGCAATATTTAAGAGATTAGATTTTTATCGATATTTAAGTAGGACATATAAAAAGAATTTTTTTTGTTAAAAAACTTTCGTACACTTGTACTAATTCTAACAAGAGGATAGGTCGAGAGTCAAGATTTTTAAATATACATTTATGTATGTATATATGTGTGTACAGGTGTGTGTTTGTCTGTGTCCGTGTCTTATTTCAATACCGATTAAGACGGTATCCGCTGATTAATTAATTTAAATAATTAATCGATTTAATTAATTAATCGATGCGTTTAAACGGTTTGGAGAAAAAAGAAATAACTCTCACTAATATCAAATAATAGAGATAAATAAAGGGAGGGGATAAATGAGCTTTCGTAATATCTTACAAATTTACTTGGTCCTGACTGCTATTCAACTTATACGGGGTATTATGTTTGAACACGACCTCATTGTTAACTCACGTTACGAGCTTATGTGGATTTGTTCAAGTTAAAACTTTTCCATTAAAATCCTATCCCTTTTTTTTCGTTCTTCTTGTCGAGAAATTTACTATCGTAATTTCGTAACAAAATTATTAGCGTCCTTCGTACATTTCACACAACACGCTCAAAAACACACTCGCACACGTACATATACTTTTAAACATGATTTAATTTCATATTGACAAGCTGAATCGTAGAATGTAATATTACACACAGTCTCACACATTCCATGTTCCAAATATTTGATTTTATTTGATTTTTAAATAGAAAGAAGAATAAAAAAAAAATTATGCGTTGGACCAAGGTGGATAAAATGAAAATAAAATAAAAAAAAAGAATATTAAGTTAAGTTAAGAAGTCTCTTTCTTAATACCATAACTCGTATAGATGAGTATTAAAATATAATGTAGTATATCTCTTATATAATTCCTTTCTCACATTTAATTAAAGCTCTAGTTCGTAGATAAACCCTTATCGATACCCCGTTAAATCCTTTCAACGTTAAATTATATTCGACTTTATTCTGCTCTGCTCTGATTTTCTCTGATTTGCTCTGATCTGTTCTGTGCAATAACGAATCCTCTCAATTTTATTAAGACTTTACAAAGTCTCTGGACAATTGTACAGGATGAGTTTAATTAGATGTCTAAGGATCTTCTACCAAGAAGAATTTTCTATTCCGTATATGATCGAAATGAACAGAAAAATCCTTTTAAGAGCTCGAATCAAAATTAATTAAACGAAAGGAGAAACAGAGAGAAATTTTTCTTAACACTTTGAAGGATTCATCCTGTACACTTATTAACTTTTTTTCTTTTATCGATTTATCTTCTTCTTCTTTTTACGCTAATCTTACCTCGTTACTTCCGTTTCATTTATATTTCCAAGGTCAACGTTAATATGTATAATCTGTACAGATAAATATTTCTCTCCCAAAATAGAAAGAGGAAAAGGAGAAAAAACAAATTTTAAAGATCACAATTAACTGAAAAGCAAATATTATTACTTTTTTACAATGTGTCCTAAATTTTCAACGATTCAACTTCCTCGTGTATATTATTTTACCTGTAAAAATAAGAAAATACAAATGTATAAACGTGCGTCCAACAAGAGCTATGAAAAGAGTTTACATAGGAAAATAATACGAAAGTTGATGGTAATTTGAAAAATTTCATATGAAGAAATGTGAAGAATTTTAGCAAATAAAACGTGCTCGTTGTTATTCTCTTGAGTTTTTATATTATTATTCATAAAAAGATATGAACGTAACGTTTATATAGTCATTATATTCTTCTTCTTACTCATAAAAAATATCAGTTGTGAAGTTAGATTGTTTAAAATATTTAAGAAACCAACCATGTATACAACTTTCACCTGACGTATCTACGTATATAAAACTTTTGATATGAACTGATATATAAATACCTATATGTTATTTGAAACTTCTTTTCCGTTTTAGGATAAGAAAATACTATCTCTTTTTTTCTTTATCTGGTACTTAGGTCACTATGAAAGTTTGTTAACTTTCTATGAGAACCTTCTTCGTGACTTCATACTATTTCATGGCACGCTCAAAATATATCCGTGTTCTCTACCAGTTACTACAACTATATATCTTTCTATCTACTAAACTTCAAGTTTCGAAGTCAATACGGTCATTAAGATGGCGGCAAAAGTATCATAAGAAACTAAATGTATATATATATATCTTTCTCCCTAACATTAATTTCTTTTCTTTCTAAATTACTTTTAACGTATTTATTTTTACTTAAATTCTTGTCTTTTCCTGAAGATGATATGTTTGTTTATGCGAAGTATGCAAGTGTGTTAATGTTCATCGTGTTGTGTATTCGAAAGGACATACAACCAATATCTTTAGATTTGTCGAACGAAAGCTCGTAGCAATTTTGTTAGAAATATTTGAATATGTCTCTTGCAAAAATTAAAGTTTATTTTATCCTCTTCGTAATTTATTTGATAAATAACTACAAGCTTTCTAAACAACCCAATAGAGACAAAAATAAAATAAATTAAATCTTTCAGGACCGATTTATAGCCGGCGTTTCGTGAACTACGCCCCTCTTCTATTCATCAATATTTTTTTTATTCTTTCTTTCTGTATTCTTTAAACCCCCGTTTTGATCTTTAACCATACGTTAAAGACTGAATGTAATCTATTCTAATTATCTATTTATAATTATTAATATTATTATTATTATTATATTATTATTATTATTATATTATTATTATTATTATTATTTTTATTACATAATATATCGAAAAAAGAGGGGATAGGTATGAGGAGGTATTTACGTATAAGAAAATTTTAAGTTATGCATGTATGTATTTATATGTATTAATATATATATGTGTGTGTGTATGTGTATTTAAATGTATGCATGTATATCCGGGGGCATCACTTTGCATCTAATCACAGATCGATTCTAACTAAATCATCGTATACAAACGATCAGACGGTTTTAGATATAATCATTTCTTTTTTCTTCTTTTTTTTCTCCTTATTTTATTTTTCTTCATCATTTACTTGCCATATCCTTTTTTATTTATTACCTACAATGTCCTTGGCTAAAAACACATCACAAATTTCACCTAAATACCCGACTAATTAAAGTCATTAATGAATTTATCACACGACCATTCCTTTTTTTTTTAACTTTCTTCCTGTCAAAGGTAAACAAAAAATATTTGGGAAATCAATATTTTGATATATATTTTGTTTTCTTTCTTTTTAAATCTTCGAATCCGATCATTTTTTTACGATAGAACTAACCTATTCTGTTCTTTTTCTTTTTATTCGTTCATTCTAATTCGTTGATCAAAAAATCGTCGTACTGATGGTCGATAGCGGTTCTTTTTTTTTTTTTGAAGAAGAAGAAGATTAGATTGGATTGGATTCGTGAAACATGGCGGCGACTTCTCGTAAATTGGACGATCTTATCATTGGCCAAACGTCTCATTTAATGACTATACTTTTCGATGGAAATAATAAAAATGAATGAGATTTCATCGCGTTTGGTACACAACAGGGACAGTAACAGCAGGGCCATTGGTCTTCGAACTAGGACAGAGAGAGAAGAGCGACAAGAGATGCCGTCAACCAGAAGACTCCTTGATCCTGTATTCTCGATGATCCGTCGACGATAATTAAATCCGGTCCAGTCCAGTCCAATGGGCCATCCATACCATCCAAACACTCGAACTCGCAACAACGCTCACCAACGCGGAATTTCTTGCATCTCTGAGAAATGAAAAACAATTTTGGACCATTGTCATTTTAAAAAACATTATTAATATTATAATATTATATTTTAATATTAGTTTTATTATTAGTTTGTCTCGAAATTGTTTCTTTTTTTTATTCCATAATGGCTAATTATAAAAATAAACTAATTAGATAAGGTGTACTTATAATGACATCACTACGAAATGGTTTTATCTAATTAGGAATATTTTTATAATATTCCCTGAAAATTCTTGCGTCTATGGAATGCGTTGTGTTTTCTCTCATATCTACATTGTGTGTAGAAAATTTATATATATTACATATATACAATACATAACGAACATCTACAGAATATTTGGCCGAGAGCCTATACTTCACTTTTAGTACCATTAATGTACTGACGGATTGTCAGACCCTTATCTTAACATTAACTTTTTCCAGGCACGTTATAGATTTACTTACTTACCCACAAATGGTAAATCATATGACTAGACTACTCGTACTCGTATATTCAAATTGTTAAGTAATTAATAGAATAAATTTTTAATTCCTCGTCAAGAAAAATTCCTGAATTATTCAATTTTATATACAACTCAACTGGTAGGTAGGAACCAGTCAAATTGATAGATAGCTTGTATAACATTGTTCAGATTGTATTCTGGGAAAAGTAATGATCGCGTCTTTCTTAAAGCTGAGGTCCTGTGACTTATCCGCAGTGACCTCGGTTTTAGTTTCGCTTGCTTTCCAAAGACTTATTTTGCAAAGACAAAATCGATCCCCCTTAAGTAATACGATCTTCGTTTACTCATCCTAGTATTTCTTCATCGACAAAATGAACTCGTAGTTTCCTATAGGTTCTTAGATAATATCAAATAATTGACTTGGTCGTATTGTTACGACTCGTGAAATCCATCCTCGTTTGTTTCATTCTCCTTACTCATTGTCAGCAATTTTCTTTATCTTTTTCTTTTATTTTTTTCTATTTAACGAAATATTAGAAAATTACACGAGTTAGTTGGAAATGATATAAAAGTGTCTACTACTTTTGTTAAATTTTTATTTCAACAACGAGTCCTCCATTATGTCGAGTAATGTCTTTCATCTGTTGAGTGCTTTGGTGTCATTCAAATACGAGAAACAAAAGCGGCCGAAATGTAAGCTAGTAATTTAGCGGAATAAAATAATTAGCGAGTATAGATTGTAAAGAAAAATGTTACTCTGTTAAATTTGTTCATTATTATTATTATTATTATTTTAATATAACGTTAACAAATCCTATGAATTGATGACATTTTCTTGATAATATTTTTATTTAATAATAAAGTTATTTAAATATAAAATAATATTATGTTAAAAAAATACTTTAAGAAGTATTTCGTAAAAATTTCTAGCAAATGATACAAAAAACTATTAACAGGAAAAACTCGCTACCTAAAAATTGAACAACATAAAATAATTAAAAGAACCTTTTTTTTCCTCTCTCTCTCTTTCTCCCTCTTTATTTCTCTTCGTTTCTTTTTAATTCCAATTTTAACGAGAATTTTTCTATCATCGTTATTTACGGTATATCACATTTATCAAATTCTGTTCCACGTCAGAACAAAAACGTCACCAACTAAACGACAATACATAAAAAAAAGAGCAAGTATTAGACGAGATTAGAAAGTCTTTAAAATCGAGAAAAAGAAATATTCTTTTTTTTCTTCTTCTTCTTCATCTTTTTTTTCTTTTCCATCGACGAGTAAACGGATTTCCATTTTTCATTGGATGAAAACATCTTATTAGAGACAACTGGAAGATGTCACATTAAGAGAAAATTCAATAAAGCGATTACCTATCTTCTTAACCTTATCCTTGGCAACGACATTACCACAAGTCATGAATAATCTTGTTTTCCATTTAAAGAAACGGAATAACTGCTATTACAACAATTATTACATTTAACGAAATAATTAAATCGATTACGAAAATGATCAATTCTATCCAATTTAAACGTGGTGCATATATTAACATTGATAAAAAAAATAAAACGAAGAAAGAAAATGTGTCAAGTTTTGTTCTTGACAAAATTTAAACAAGCTTCACCGACCTGATTAGATTGGTCATATTATTCCTATACTTTCTGTCCGTGTCGAGTAATCCTACCGTAAGAATATTATTCTTCTGATTATGTAACCATACCGTAACATGATTCTTTCCATGTAAACAAGATAGATGCACACTACGCGATCCACTTATAAAAGATACATTAATTTGTTTCTTATGATATGGAAACATTTCAAAAATTGAACTTCCATCTTCAAATCCTTATTTTTATTTGAAAAATAATACACTCGTGGGTTACACAATTTCGATCATCGGCAAAACATTTTTTTGTGATAAAAAATTAATTCGGAAAAAAAATTCTTATCCACGTTTGTATTCAAAACTTTTTAATCCACCCACGTGTAATATTTAAAAATATTTCATCGTGAAATATAGCGATTAATTCGAGTTAATATAAAGAAAAACGTGTGCATGACTATTTTATTGATTCTTTTTTATTTTAACAGAATGAAAAATAAAGTCGTATGAAGTAAACAATAAATTAAATATCAATTCAAAAAATGGTATAATTATATAGATATTAAATATCTTTAACAATCTTTATCGATTATCTAAACTTGAAGAGAAAGAGAGAGAGAAAAAAAAAGAAAATGAGCAGCTTGTTCTAGGAAATTCATTGTCGTCTAAATTTATCCCCGTAGGTAGGCAAGATAATGAAAAGCTTTCGTGAGGACGCAACTCGAATTAAATTTTATTCGTTAACGAGGTAACAAGCAATTTATGTATGAGCTCTGACATTCCGAAGCCGATATCGCGCGCAAAAAAAGTATTCGAGCTTAACGATAATAAAATATTTCTTCCTTTTTAATCCATTTCTTTTAAATAATTGCGTACATTTATTTCAATACGTGTTTGCATAAATCTAGATGACTTTTAACTTTTACAAAATTATATATTTCTATATGTAAAAACATTCGTTTGCATATCTAACGTACACATTGAAGTGTACAATTTCGTCGTATTTAATATACATACGCTTCTATTTATTTGGTCAATATTTTCTAAAATAAATAGCTCAATATATTGAATTATGTTAGAAAATAATTTCATTTTTTAACACAGAGTAGTAGTCGTATTTAACGATACTCAATCTTAAACCTCAAAATCATTAGCAATTCTAACAATAGACATTTCAAACGCGATTTACAATCTTCTAGCATTTCTATCAGTCAAAATTAGTTTCCGAAATTTCGTTCTGGTAATTCGTGCACCATGTTTAGGTCGTTCAGTTGAAGGAGATGAAGGCAAACTATAAGCACCGATGGATGCTAATCGTCGCATAGCAACGCAAGAAATAACTTGAGAAATCGAATTTATCAAATTTGACTATTCACGATCATTTAAAATACATACCTCAGATTTTAACTACAAGAAAATTATCTTTTATTTATCATCGAAAAGACGAAATTATTTTAACGATTTAATTCATAATAATTTGATCAATAAATAAAACATATAATACTAATAATTTATTCAATTTCAAGGAACAAACATGGAATAGCACTCTATAAAATTTTAATAGTTAATATAAATGTTATATTTATTTTATTTACTAAAACAAAGTCTATTTACTGAACCAATATGTGTTAATAAACAAATCTAGATATATTTTATTTATATATATTATTTATCAACTAATATTTTATAATAAATTTTAACCATCAACGAATTATATTGACACTTTTAGTATCAACCATTATAATATCGATCACTTTAATTCCATTTGAACATCTTTTTATATAAATACTGACTGTGAGTATTTATTTTAAATACTGAATAAAATAAATAGAAGCATAAATATATATAAACATTGAAAAGAACGTAGTATTAGATTTTTATAGTCGTAGTTTTAGATTTTCTCGACTGGAAGTGTGACATTTTAAATATATATATTTATATACGTACTTGCGAGCGATTAAAAACGCGAAAAAAGGAGTTTAACGAGTACGTCTAAAGCAGAAAGAGAGATAGAAAGAGAGAAAAACAAACGAGGAGCAAAAAAAATATGCAACACGAGAACGTTCGTCCCTGAATTTAATTTTCAACAAACGATGTGGCATTTCGCGGTGTGTAGAAATTTTCCGCTCGAATGTGACGCGTTAATAAGTGTTACACTTTTGACTTATAAACTTACACCCTTAAGTTGCTCCAACACAAGGATACTCGGATCATCATACGCGTATAATAGTTCTACTGGATATATTTATACAGGTGTAGGTAATAAAAGCATTCGCACGACAGTTCTCGTGAGATTATTATCTCGTACTCGAAGTATGTTATGTACTCTAAGTATAAGTCTTGTAATTACTTTGGTATAATTACATTGATTCAATGCATACAATGTAAAATATGGGTACACAGTCTTCATGCAAAAATTGACAAAAAAAAAAGTTATATTTTTATGATTGTAAAAATTGATCGTACTCGATTAATATCAATAAATATTACCTTTAGTTATATATAATTTTTTTTTCATTCTATTCTTACAATTAGGTACGATTTAGAACCTTGATTTCTTAGCTATGCGATATATTCATCTTTTACGTTTTATTAATTTTATATAAAAAGAGAGTGTGTAGATATTTTGAATTTAATCAAATTGAATGAAATCATTATTAAATATATTAGGTTTGTCAAGTATGAAATGCAGCAAAAAATGCACATAATTGAATTGAAATTTGCTCCATTTCATACTTGACAATCTAATAGTTAGGGAAAAAATATATATACACAAAGTTTTTGTTTATATATATATAAAATTATACATTTTATACGCTTTTATTCTTAAGGGTTACGACTTGAGAAACCTTATTATATAATATTAACTATGTGCTTACTAAGAGTAGCACGTTTAACGATTTTATATAGCACCAACTCGATACTGATCTCGGTCAAAGTATTTTTTTTTATCGTAGGATAGAATGCCAGTTGGCTAGCGATCGAAGAGAAGAAAATTAGCAAAGGCCTCACACGCGTTTATGATAAAAATGTAACTTCATGTTGTTACTAGACCATACTATTGTTCTAAATGAAATCTATCGAGCGTGGTCGAATAGACGTCACGTCGAGTTTACCAGAAGGTTTTCAATCTACTATTTTATTATCAATATTCATAAACTTACACGTGCAAGCACATACAAACATGCATATATCCATAAATGAACGAATATGCGCATCATATTATTCCAATTAAATTCCCATTTCATATTTCTCTGGAAGATGTACGAGCAATAATAGAACGTTTAAAATCTGTTAAAATTATTAAAAATTCCAAAAGAAAAATTTATCTTTTAGAAATATATTACAGTTTAGACATGGAAGGTTTTTAATTCACAGTTAATTTTTGTCTTCTTTATTTCTAGATAGTTTTAGAAAAAGAATTATTCTTTAAATTTATAATAATGTGCAGAATAAGATTTATCGTATTAAAAACTGAATGTTATAAAAAATCATATTTTAAATAGGACTCTCTATTGGAAATAATTTTTGTAAGAAATTAAATATTTTCTTTTCAAAAGCTTTCTATTTTGAACGTATAAAATATTTTATTTACTTTTTACGATTAAAAATAGTTTTACCCAGCTATGTCGGACGTTTATGTGTAGGAACACATATACATATATATAAATTGAATATATGTATGCATGAATGTATTTGTACGTATGTAATAAATACATAGTTGAACGAATACAATAATTGATCTATCATGCAAAAAAAAAGTAACCTTTTACTACATTTGCCCCGAAAGGATATAAAACGATTTATTTGAAAGCCCTTTGTGTTAGAACCATATGGTACACCGAAATTATTTTCTCGTTCGTGCATTTTACCCGCTTTTGGAAATCATTTAGATTTAATCTCTATCATTTCATCTTTATCATATCTTCATGATTTTTTTTTGTTTCTTTATTCCATCTCTTTTTATCCCTTTTATTTTCATTGAAAAAATTTCAAAGTTTATTAAGCTTCACTACCGTCATTACTCATCCATCGTCTCTTTTATGAGATTTTATTAAAAATAAAATAGGCCAAACGTTCATCTAGTTCAATATATGTATTTGAATGTTTAAAAAGGACAAAATATATTTGCATAATTTTTGGATTTACCTTTTAAAGATATTTAAATAACCGTACACTTGTTGGACAGTAAAATCGTACCAATGGTAAATCGCGATACGCAAATAAAGATAAACTGTTAATAAATTATTTGGATTTATGTATAAAAAGTAACATATCCGAGATGAAAAAACATATTCAACTAATGGTAAATCACTAATATGGTTGATAGGAATAAAATTTACTAATAAATTGACAGAGATAGAGAGAGAGAGAACTTTATGAATACATCAATTACTCACATATGGGGGTGTACAGTATATAGCTTGGCACCACATCGGCTCCGAGTGATAACAAACACACAAGCTACAAACCGCAGGTCCTGGCACATAGAGAAGTCCATGTCTAACTGTTCCACCTTGAAAATCCGTACAATTCTCCTCAAGAGCACCTGTAATTTAATATTTCTCATCGTTTCTTGATAACAATAGAAAATCAACTTTAACTATAACTTTAATTCACTTTAAACTAAAATATTATTAATATTTAAATTTTTGTTTAATTCATTATTAACATCTCCTTTTGTCTAAATAAATCATACTTTTAGCTTTGGAACAATTACCGAACGTACAATTAGATATTGGTTATGAATAAAAAAAAATGTCTTGATGGAAACAAAAGTCTTGTTAAAAAAATTATAAAGAATACGCCCCCGAACGTTCTTTAAACGATTCTGGATAATTATTTTATAGCCATTATATCGAAATGAATCAAATTGAACGAGTAAAGAGAATACAAAATAACTCAATATTGATCATTCGACAGTTATTCGATATTCCAATCATATGAATTTTTTAAATTCAGTACTTCAAAACCGCAATTAATTTTTGCATCATTGAAATACGATACATGACTGATATTTTTTTAACCAATATTTTCAAACATTTCCGTTTCGTAATTAAAAAAAAAAATGATTAATATGTATTGTAGTTACGATGCAATTGTATCTTCTATTATAAATACTAACAAATAACTGTTTATTTATTTCTCTCTCTCTCTCTCATTAATTTTACAAAATATCTTACCAAAAGATACTTCAACAAAAAAATTAAAAAATAAAACACCAACAAATATAAATCGTAGTACTTATACATGGATAAATTGAAATATTTCTTAGCTTAAAACGGGAAAAAAAAAATTGTTATTTAAAAAATAATATAAATTTTTTGTTCAGTTTGGACCGTTAACTTTTCAACCAACCCTCGCATTAAAGCAAATTTCGTATAATATTTGTAAATACCATGAAAAATACTTACTTGTCCGCGATGGGAGTAGAAGAAACGTAAAAAGATAAAAGATCCAGCCAAGAAGGATGTTGGCTCGTAACTTCGAAGCTATCCTCATCTTCATAGTTAAATTCTTTTCTTCTTATTCTTACACTTTGTCTTCCTCCTCTTCTTCTTCTTATTAACTCGTGAAGATATTCAAGTTTTAGATAACCAAAGTATATCGAAGTTTAGTAATCAGTAAAACCGCGGATCTTCTATTTCAGCAAGCTCTGTGAGCGCACTACTGGAGGAAGGAACATATTGCCTAGACAAAGAATCAGGATACATTCGTCATCGTTAGTACTCGATAGATTTTAGCGTGGGTATTTAATAATATAGACATGAATACACGGATATCCAGAGATTCGTTTCTTGCAATCGAGTCGGTTTGAGTATTCGACGTCATTCGAGCTTTAACGCTTGCTGATTGCTCGGAATTCCTTCATGAGGCAACACGTAACAAACGAGTAGAAATTCGCGGGATAAGATAATGACCGTAGACCTTTATTCGTTTCGAACGAATAAAGGTCACGGAATCATTTCCAACGATTATTCTTCGAAAAGTACTCTTTCATTTCCTTTAGGTGTACAAATTAAACGTATAAACCGTAAACGTTCTAACAGAATGAATTATCTTATATAAAAATAATCCCCGATATCATCGAAACCTCCTAACGAGTTTATTTCTGTTGTACTAAAATATATCTATACATTTATTTGATTATCTAATAATAATTGAAAGAAAACATTGTTTTTATTAACGAATTTAATAAAACAATAAAATCAATGATATTCGAAATTCAGTTTAAACATTCGAATTAATCAAATTTGACTGGAATATATTTCGAGGCAACGAATTGGAATTTACAATAAAACAAAGGATAGATAAATTTAATCGTGTGTTAAGTGTTCGTTCTCTATGCTCTTTTCATCGTTAGTTCACTTTACGGTTCGCTGATTGTTCAACAAAGTCAATCTTTGCTTACAATTAGTAGGAATTATTAAAAAACGGTAACTACGTATAAAAAGCACCCTTTTTAACGCCTATTAGTTCCGAGTTACTAATTTACTAATTATAAATGGAATTTAAATTTTATCCAAAAAGTACATTACAAAAGCAATGAGCGGTAGTAAATTATTCTTCTTTCTTAAATGGCGACTACACTCGAGCTTGCACCATCTCACGAATGAAATAACAAGCTTTCAAGCGTAAAAATAATATTACGAAGAATTCTTTTTCCTTTTTATTCTTTTTCGTTATTTCCTGTTGTTTATATTCTTTCCTATTATTTATATTTCTGTTTTTAGTCGCTACACAATAAAAACTCATCGAAAAACTTATTTTATTTTATTCTATTTTATTCTATTGCATTTATTTACTTATTTACTTTTTTATTTGTTTCTATATTTTTTTTTAGTTTTTCTTTGTTCATCCCTGTTTCGTTTTACCTGTAATCGAAAAAACTTTTAAACCATTCCGGTGAATAAAAAAATCAAACTTTCGATAAAAGTTGGAAAAAAGTTAACCTGGCGTGACAACAAAACCCAACCATAATGACGTTTTCGTAGCCGTCGAATATTAAACGGATAAACTTAAGCGGTTGTATTATATAAATGCGGATACGGATTTTAAAAACAATTCATATTCTTAATACAGAATAAAATAAAGTATTTTCGAGAGGAAGAAGGAAACTGAAATTAAAAAGGATTTAATTTTTTAACGAGATATAAATATATAAATACATACACGTATTTGAAAATGAACATTTTTCCTTTCAAACTGATTATAAAAATGAAACAATAAAAACGTATATATGTATCAAAAAATATACGTAATAATAAATATCTGATTTCAAAGAAACGTCTCTCGTGACTTTTTTTCTGTTGTTTCCCTATTGCAGTAATATTTCATTTCGCGAAACGAAACGAAACGAAACGAAACGGAATATTATAGGCGAGATCGTAGTAAAAAAAAAAAGAAAAAAAGTAGATACGTCAAAATAACGAACACAAAGGTCACGAAGTCTCTAGGTTTTCTTCGATCGATCCCTAACGCAAGATTGTCAATTTATATGAAGTTAGTGAATATGAAGTATGTAATACGTATTCCCATACATATATAAAAGGAATGTACAGTGAATGCCGTTCTAAACGATCAATTTTCTAAAGGAATCTCGATATACCTACTCCAAAGATGCGATCCATCGTTTATAGATAACACATTGTAGACAAGAATCTATAAATTTGTGTGTGTGTGTGTGTGTGTGTTACATACCCTTTACACGAATTCCAAGTGTTTCAAAGACTAGAAAGAGAAGTGTTAAATTTGAGTAATAATTGTTTTATCCAATTATTTTCATCAGATAAATTTAAATCATCTATTTAATTATTTATTTATATTATTATGCATTTTTGTTGAAATTAATTAGATTTTAATCGAGAATATGTATTTTTAATATTCATTAAATGACATTTAATTAAATGGAGAATAAAAATAAAAATCTTATCAGGTAAGTTTATATTAAAAAAGAAATCTTATAATTACCATTAATTTATGATGGGTATTGTGTCTACGACAACTTGTTTAATAGTTCATTTTTTCTCTATGAATAATGACAAATTTCTGAGGAAAGTAAATTTCAATATCGATCGCTTTTGAAAAGACCGAAGAATAAGAAGGACGAAGTTTACGGAAACAATTAAACTCGATTTTCCGTGAAATTCAAGCTACGGAATACGCAACGTGTACTTACGTTTATATGCGTGTACACGTACACATTGGATAGGTGCATGATCGCATCTATGCACGTCACGACTATTTGAACGCGGTGAAACGATAAATAAAATGTGTTTGCTCTTCAGCCGGCGCGTATATTGTTTTCTCCCCTGATTTTCATGGCTGTGTATTTCAAAGCCCTCATAAGATCAACCACGCGTAGGTGTACACGTTTATAAGCATGTAATTTTCCGTCTGCCTGTTTGTCTGTCAGTATATGAAGATAAGCGTGTATTAAACACGCTGTGTTTGTATGTGAAACGTATTATAACCATTTTTCTTTTCTTTACCTCTTCCTTTCACTCTACCACCGTTTAAACAATCAAAGAACCCTTCATCTCCTAGCTTCGTGATTTCAATTTATTTCTCTCTCTCTCTCTCTCTCTCTCTGTCTCATACACTTTTTCAATTTATTCGTATCCCATAGGAGAGATAATACGCAATCAACGAGATCGTATCGTGACAACAACAAATGACGATGCTCGAAATCAAGTCCAATGTGTTTGAGCTAACGAAATTCCCGTTTCCTGCTAATTTCAATGCGACAAGTTATTCCAACGCGTCTTCTCGTCGTATTTCGTATAAAGTAGTCTCAATCTATTCGAATCCTTCGATGCAATTATTTTGAATGATTTTGGAATAACGAGTATGAAACGATTTCCATTAATATTCATATACGTTTTTCCAGTTGAATAATATTCTTTCTATACTTTTTTAAAACAAAGATATCGTTATGCGACTTGTTTTTTAAATATTGATCGCTACGGTTATGTATAATTTCTTGTTTAATATATACATATATATAAATAAGTTTATTTTTTTTTATAATGAAATAAATGTTATATAATTTTTATTTTTTGCTGACTCAAAATAAAATATATTATTACAAAATGTAAGATCGTTTTACGTGTTTTTTTTAGTACGAATATTATAATAATTAATAATAGTTTTTACAATCTTAGAACACCTGATTGATTGTATAAATTATTTTTTGTATAGATCCTATGGACAATACTACTCATAATTTTTAAGATTTCAGACAAAATCGTAGACTCTAAAACGACTTATACAAATATTTATTAAAAATCAAGCGGATAATCTTCCGGTTTCAATTCGAGGAAACGAGTCGAAAAGATTTGAAACATAATACGACTCTAAATGGTAAAAAAAGATTTCTTTCAAAGTGGTCAGCGTATAAAGAAGGTTGATTATTTATTGTGTTAGAAGGAAAAAAAATGGGGAATGAAAGTATAGCGTGTATCGATAAGAAAAATAAAGGTGATAGGCGAGAAACACGGGCTAGTACACGCAAACTCTAATAACACAAAGTAGAATGTAGATTATTTTGATCGATAACAAGCTTCAAAAAGCTTATAGAAATGCATCGTTTACGTTTAAATCAGCATTGAAACGATCTAAAGGATTCGCGATACTAACGAATCAATATGCACGTTAACATTTAATAGAATTAATTTATAAAGATATAACGAGAATAACAATTATATTGAAATATTTGTCGAATATGTATATACAATACTTTAAAATTGATCTTACGTAAAATCAAACTTTACATGCATAACGTGTTTACATAATATACAATATAGTATTATAATATTAAATAAACTTAAAAAGAGTTACTCGTATAAATTTGTTCAAGCAATAATAAGAATTTGTTAAAAATAAAAGTAAATAATATAATAAAATTCTATAGAAAATGTTTGTACTTTTTATCCAAATAAAATAGCTAAATATATACATATTTACAAGAATAAAAAGAATATGAAACTTTAGATCAAAACACGTTAAAGAAGATTCGGAAATTCTAGATAGATAATGCAATCCTATAAGAGGATTTAACGCATGTATGGTTATACACTAAAAGGAGATTACGAGAGATTAGTTGATTGTGTTTGAAGGCGGTGGGTTATATCGTCAGCGTGTCAAATTCTATAAGACATGCGTGGGTTGACAGATACTAATATTATACGAAACGAAAAAGAAAAAGAACTAATAAGAAGAAGAAGAAGAAGAAAAAGAAGATGAAGAAGAGTTTCGTACGCTTAGTTTTATAATTTGATGAATGTCAACAAAGATTTACCCAGTTTGAAACGTCAGCATGCCTTCTGCATTCCTCGTGCGTCAGTCACTGCCCATGTGCCCGATTCTCCCTGAATTTTCAAGAATCTTTTTTTTTCTTTTCTTAGACTTTTTATAAAAACAATTAACACAAAGATATATACAAATACAAGGTAAAAATTTTCAACTGTCTTTTCTTTTTCTTTTTAAACGAAAATTTTTAAATCCTAACAAACATTTTTTACCTTTTATTTTTTTTTCTTTTCAACGAAAAAAAAAAAGAAAAGAAAAAGTGACAGAAAATAATATACCAGTTTCCCAGTGACAAATTCTACGTATAGAATAATAGTTCTATCGGTGCGTTATATATATATATATATATGTATATATATACGTGTATGTGTTTTCGCCAAGGGTTGACAAGTTGTGCATGGATGCGCGCGCGTATCCACGGTGGAAGAGTCCGACCGACTGACTGAACTCTGTCGCAGTGGGAGCGCGGGGACCACCGCGGGTACGTGGGTCGATCGAACATCTTCTGCACCCCTCCTCGGAGCCAACGTCAAAGCCACCCCCTGGCTGAAGCGCAACGCACCCACCACTACCACCACCGGTATTACTAACATCGGCAAGTTCGGACGAATAAAACGAAAATGAGAGAAATAGAACTAAAAGAAGAAGGTCCCACCTTATCCTGGGTAACCAAAAAACTACTCACTTACCATCATCGTCGTCGTATTTTATTTCTCTTTTGTTTTTTTATTATTTTACCCCAAGGTCACCAACATTTCGATCGATCCTTATCCTTTTCCTTTTTCTCCTTCTTCTATTATTTCATTTTTTCTTTTTTGCTTTACTTTCTTCCTTATTTTTTTCGTCAAACTTTTACGAGAAAGGAGAATCCCTATTTTTTTTTTCTTTTTTTTTTTTATCGTTTTACGAAACTAGGTAGATAAGTGTGCGTTACTCTCTGTTAAGATCAAAAAGTAGGTAACAAGTGAAAGGAAAGAGAAACGTTTTAATGCAAAGGGTTATTTTGAAATTCTTTCAAATGTCGCAAGAATTTGTTATTTTTTTTTTTTTTTCTTCTTTTTGTTCTATTTTAGAGCGTCGAGGGTTGCAGCTAGTAGTAATCAAATTTGAAATTATTGGATTGACGATTATAAGCGACATTTTCTTTTCGTTTTTTCTTTTACTAGAAAATTAATTTCACCCACATACTTATTTTAATAAACATTTTTATTGTATTCCTTGTTTACTTTTTAACTGACAATTTCTTATAAATATTTAAAAAACATTCGACTTTCAACATTAATTGCTCGAGCATTTTTGTATTCCTATTTTATGTTAAACCCTATCTTTCGACAATTTTTAATGTCTCTACTGAAATGTTTAGTAAAGTTTTGAGGATTTCATTCTAAACTATATGGAACCATGCCAATTTGTACTAGAGAAATATTCTCACGTATTCGAAATTCCTCTGGTTGGTTTCTGGTGAACAAAATAAAAATGTCTTTTAGAGAATTTCAACCATCTTCGTGACAAAAGTGACATCATCGTTTGAAACGTATACGTAACCGACCTTACGAATCGTATTGATTAGCCAGAAAATCATTTTGATCGCAATAACTTACCACAATAAATATCGCGTTAAATCATTAATTTCCTTCTCATTAAAAATTATTCAATAAATCTTCAAAATTCGTAATAATAATAATAATTTCAAATAATTTCCCAATATTCTAATAATCTGAAAATAAAAAATATTTATATTCCAATAATCCATCTATTATATTTCTTTATATATATAATCTTACTGGTTAAATAACAAATCATACAAAGTCCCGAAACACATTGATAGAATAAAAGATAGAAGAAGAAAAAAAAACTAACTGAACGTTAAAAAAATACCATCTTCCATTCTTATTATCTGCAAATCATCTGTTTTTAGATACGACAAAATCGTCTTAAGAAAAAAACTGGATACCTCAAGGATAGCTTAAAAAGTCTGATGACATTGTCAAGAAAAAGAAAGAAAGGAAACTTAAAAATGAAAAAAAAAAACAAAGAAAAATGTCTCGAGGCTATAGTTACATTACTACAAACATACGAAGAAAAAGTAACAGTACCAAAGATTGTTGTTACGTTCTGGAAGCAGAAGTAGAAGAAGAAAAAGAAAGAAAGGATGAAAATGAAGGTGAAGGAAAAGGAAAAGAAGAAGAGAAAAAAGGATCGAGAGTTCGTTACATACATTGAAGAAAATAAAAGTGTCCTGGCATAAGGGACTTGAAAACGCGAGTTGCTGAGAGGGTACTTTATGAAAAATAAAAAGAGGGAAAATTAAAACAGCTGTTAAACGGATAACGTGATAAGTATTTACTTGCTTCACGAGCTTACGCTTACCCATTTATTTTTTCTTTTATAATTTTTTTATTTAACTTCTAAAAGATATTTTTATTTCTACAAAAAAAGAACAAAATCCTTGAGAAGTGAATTAAAAAAAGGAAAAAGAAAAGAAATGTTTCTCGAAAAGACAGTCAAGACAAAACAAACGGAATCCTTGTCATGAGTGAAAGACATATCGAAGGAAGATTCATGCATCTTTTATGGCATCGATATAGAATGACACTTTATAGGATCAGTATTGTTTTTCTCTACGAACACATACGAAATCTTTCTTGTCCTCTTTCTTAGCTTATCAGATTCAAACTGACTGATGTAAAATCCTTTTTCTCTTTCTCTCTCTTTTTTCCTTTATTTATTTATTTTTATCTGCATATAGAAATATCTGCATTCGATATTAGATTGTTTTTTCTATAGTATCCAATATAGAACAGTTTCGATGATCCAAACACTTGAATTAAATATGACAAAAAATCAATTATTATTATTATTATTATTAAAAAAGATATAAAAAAAAGAAGAAAAGGAAGGATAAACGTTATTTCAATAATAATTGTTTTTAAACGTTATTTCAAGTGCTGTCAAACAATGTTGAATTTCGAATGTCCAGCAATTTCCAACACACATATTGTGCTTTAGACGTAAAAGTTAAATCAGCAACATATGGCGTCCATAAATCGTGTATGGCAAGCTCAATGAGAATACATCTATGCATACTATATGCATATATACATGTATATACATAAATATACCTATCGATAGAACATTGCTTGCCGTGTTCCATTATGCGACAGTGATCTTCCGTGATTATATTACGTATCGATGGAAAGTACCTCTCAAATAATTGACGTAGAAAACCAAATTAAAGTCCACCGAAGTAATACGCAACCAACTTATTCGAATATTCAATATCTTCTCGAGCTAATTTTTTAATGGATTAAAGATCTATATAATCGATTATTCTTATTACGTATACACCTGTATTCATTAAACTGAAAGGGAAATAAAAAAGAATAAAAATAAAAAAAGAAGAAAAAAAGAAAAAACAAAATTTAATTATGATAAGAAAAATATTATAGAGCAAAGACTGGATGTGTTATTTAACTTTTGCATTAATTAGAAACAAAAGTAATATTATAATACATATTTCTAGTTATAATATTATTATATGATACAACTGGTATACTTATCACGAAATTTTATAGAGATAATATTTATTCTTTCTCTTTTTTTTTCTTTCGATTCATAATTCTACTAAAATTCAACAGCTGCTACCTTTCAAAATAACTTATTAAAACAAATCAAAAATATTTAAATTAAACTACTGCTATCTTTAAAAGTTACTTTCAAAATTAATAACATTCAATGACTGGTTATCTTTCAAAATTACTAACGATAAATAAAATAAATCCAAAATATATTTACAAGGACTCGGACAAGTCACCTCCCCAGATTTTGTTGAAACCTCACACACTTGTAGATATTGATTAGTACTATCGATTAACCTCAGAACTAGCTGCTAACTTTCAACCCTTTCCGAGATAACGACCAATACATTTTTAATTAATTGGTGAATACTCATATATACCTATTTATTCAACCCGCAAACACAACTCGCCGGTAGCTTAATGGTTAAAGGCGCGGACTCGTAGTCACACTCTCGCTGGTTCAAGTCTCTATGAAGTACAAGATTTTTTATTTTATTTTTTATTTTAATTTTATTTTAAATAATGTTTTATTTATTTATATTTTTTTTCTATCTTTTAATAGTAGGTTATATTACTCTTTTAAAGGAGTAAATTTACTTTCCATAGCTCCCTATATTTCTATTACGATTTTAGGTATTTGGAAGCAAAGAAGGATGGAAGAGGAAATAGCAAAAATGAGTGAGGCAGTTCTGTAGCTTGTGTAGTATGCTTTATTTATTGGTGGAAGTATGGAGCGTGTTTCTTGTACTAATTATAAGTGTGATTGCGAGTTTTGAATTGTTCCCGGGTTACTGGCTACCTTCTGGTGATGCTAGTGGCAGCAGCAATAGTAACAGTGCCGTGTCGAGAGCTGGCATCACCTGCTCGCTCCTACGTTCTCCCACTCGTCTATTTCAAACAATCACATGTATCGTATTTGATCGGCCAATGAGCATCGTTCCTAAGAGTCATCGTGTAGCTGCAGTTTCGGTCCCGCAGCATTTGCTTCCACTGGCGCCTCGCGGGTTGCGAGAGAAGCGAAAGGATTGCGTGTGTGCGTATTTCTCACACGATAAATCGACTTTTAGCCTAGTGAAAATTTTCTCGAGAAAGGAGCAGGCACCTGTTTATCCAGGTTAACGAAAGTATTATATCGTTACAAACATGCACAAACATACATACGTATATGTATATTATATGTAACTCTATACGTAAATTGACTGCAGTTAGATTATTGTCTGAATTATTTTATATTATTTATTTTATTTCATTCCTTTATATATCATATATATAATTATCCTTTATGTTAATTTCTTTTGGTTCATCTGATTCAAACATTTTTTAAAATGCTTTGAACAAAATGGATAAAGAGTAGGCTGATCGCAAGTTCTGCAGGCAGCTGCAAGATGTGAGCAGCATCTTAGACTTTCGCGACAACAAGATGCCCAAAAATCTGGGCCTATTGCGGCACAATTATGACAATAACAGTCTCCTGGAAAAGAAAAATATATACGTATATACAAAAGAAATAATACAGTTCGAAAACCAGATGTAGATTAATTTTCAGAGATAATTTTTATTAATTTCAAGCTATTAAGTTTTTTTTACGAGTGTATTTTTATTAACATAATTTATAAAACGCCCAGTATTATTAAACTCTTCTTCGATTTTTACATTCGATTAAAATTATATCCGAACTTTGAATCGTAAAAAGATGTTTACACATGAGATGCAAATTCGTGCGAAAGAAAAAAACAAACCCATAAGAAGGACCACTAAAAGAGCAAGAAAAAAAAAAATGAAAAAAAGGTAAAGATTATCTCGCGTGTCACGTACACCGCACGTGAAATTTTTCACCGATTTACGAAACTGGTTTTAAATCTATATAGATACGCAACTCGCGTTCGCATTTCTGTGTGTACGCGTACATATATATCTATAAGCGTATGTAAAATTAAATAATACAATGATTCGGTCGTCGAAGTATCATTTCTCATTTCATTGTTCTCTTACTCAGAATCCTTCGTGGAATTTCTCTTTTTAATTTATTCAAAAAGAGTAATTTATTTGAAACTAGTGGGCAGAAAGATAAAATCCTTGAGAATGATAGCTGGTTGTATTTATAATATGATACGTCTCTAATGTAAAAATATACTTTTAATATTGTTGCCTATCGATGGGCGTTGTCCGAATGCTTCAAGCTCTCTTATATACATGCATTATTAGTTACATATATATGTACTATGTATATACATATACTTTAACTGAAATCGGGTTAAGTAGCATGCGAAAAGTGTCGCAAATACAGTTTGTTTCCCGCGCAGCAACATAAAATAAACCAGACAAGCGAAAGTAAGAATTTTTCGAACTCTGGAAAAAAGAAACGAAAACCTGAAAGAGAAACTATTGTACTTTGTGTTATTTATTTTTTCATTTAAAAGCTTATGTTAATCCGAGCGAGAACGTTTCCGTTACATACCCGTTTCACGCCTGTCATTGACTAAAAACAGGAATAATACGAGTACTTTATAGGAGTGGCTATTGTCAAGGTTACCTTTTTCCATTGTAACATAACGTTACTTCTTTTACTTTTCTTTTCTTTGTCATTATAAAAGTGGAAGGAATCATCTTTGATTTCGTATAATTTCCTTCGTCAAGTGTTTATCAAAAATTTTTATTTATTTCTAAAGAAAATCAATAGAATTTAATAAAACTAATCAATCAAATATGTAAAAATTATAATGATATTATTTTCTATAATCAAAAATAGTTATTTTTTTATTCAAAATTTATTTTTTTCAAGCGGACAGTTTAAATGCTTATATTATTATATTATTGTTATATTATTAATATAACAATGAGATATCCTTTATTAGAATTACATAAGACAAACTATACATAAGCTAATCAAATTTACAAAGTCTCTCAGATTATTATCTCCGAACACTCCAAACATTTTCTCAATTCTCAACTCTTCGCTCTTTCACTCTGATGTTTCACTCTTCATTCTGATTCTTTCACTCTTACTATAATCCTGATACTCTTACTCTCACTCTGACAATCTTACTCTAACTTTAACTGACTCTAGCATTTCTCGTTGACACTCTTAATATGTATCCATAAAAAAAGAATCTTGCTCACACACTTATGTCAGACACACCTAACAGACGCTGAAACCTTCCATACATCCCATACACTCTCATTCATAAATTTGTATTATATTAATGAATTAATTCATTACCTTCTGGACAATCAACGGATCTACGAGCTTCCGCTCTTCTACACTCTAGACCTTCCTCACCTTTTGGACAAGATCTCGAGGATTCCTCAATCGAATTTTCACCGAGTAACGTATTAATCTAAAAGTAATAATAAATATAATAATTTTCTCCTAATTAGAGACAAATTTATTTATCTATGTCGATTTGTTTATGCATACCTCAGCGAAATCAACGTTTCTAGTTCTACGTCTATTACAAAACAAATCACGATTAACATTTTCCTACATATGGTATGTACGTTTGACCAAACACTGTCGTTTTTCCTATTATAGAATCCACTTTTTTTTTCACGAATGCAAGTAAGAAAGAGAGTAGAACGTAATGCGTTAATACTAAATTAAACGAAAAACAAAATCTTTCCCTTATTTCTCTAAAGGTATTTAAAAAAAATAAACAAATACAAGATTATGTTCTTTTAATTCTAAAATTTCTTAAATGTTCTTAATAACAATTTCAAATAGATCAATTAGAGAGATTTTCATTGTCATTGCTACGAATTTCTTCTATCGGTAAAAGCGCGGGAAATATATGAAACCGTTTGAAATGTATTATCCGAAAAGAAACTCATCGAACATCGTGAAATCAAATAATTTGCTTACTTTATCAATACGTAAGTATACAAGTACTCATATATTTCTCTATAAACATGCAATGTATGTTTCACTTACTCGTTTAAACGCTCCCGGTTTGGAAAACATCCTGACCAATTTCGCGAGCGCATCCTCATTTCGCGTTTCTTCCGTAACATCGGTTACATTTACTTCCGTATTACACTGTAAACAATTGATTAGAGTAACAATAAATAAGCATAACAGCATGACCCGCAATGACATATTGCAAAGAATTAAATTCAACTTCAGGTACTGCGCAAATTTAAATCACGACTGAACAGGTGATTGAGAGAAGTGTCCTCTACTACCTTAGATACCTCTCTCCCTCTCTCTCTCTCTCTCTCTCTCTCTCTCTCTCGATACTTCACTTTCTAGTGGGGATACGTATTTATATGTTAGGTATATATATATATTATGCGGATGGAAGACGTTCATTCGTGTTCATATCCTTTCGAACGTTGATCTAACTATATTTACTAACACTAAAATAACGGCAAACATTTTCATATCATTGAAATTTTCTAACTCCAGTAAGTGCTATATATTTTTTACATATACTGTAATTATCTCTCTGTATATTTTTATTTTGTATTATATATATACACATTTTTGTGATTATACTCTTTAATATCACTTATAGTTACGTCATAGAAAACATTCAACATAAATTTTGAAGACTTGCTGCTAGATATATTAGTCATTCTATGCCTTTCAACTGTCACAACTATGATTCTATTCTCGACCATATGAACTTATCCACGTTAAATAAGAGAAGGATGAACTTTATTTTATATTTGTTTGTAAAATTGCTAAAGGTCTTATTAATTGTTCTGATATCATCGATCTCTTATCTTTTAACGTTCCATTTTAAGAACTTAAGAAAGAACAAGTTATTTTATATTGAACCTCATCACACCTCATATGGGTACCTTAATTGTCCTAATAGAATGTTTATAAATGTAAATGTATATTTTTATTCTGTATTATGTCTTTACCTTCATAATTGTATTTTTTTTTTATATTAATGGGTTTATCCCGTAAAATAAATAAATACAAAATAAAATAAAAATAAACGATAAAATGACCAAAATTGTATAGCAGTTAAATAATAAATGATACGACAAATGAAAAAAAAGTGAAAAGTTAAGTATAAGGGTAAAGTAATCGACACAATGTATAACGATCGATGGCATCACGCGTTATCTAATAATACGCGCGGTTTTCCAAGAACAATCATTAAACGTAATTTTTAATCTTTTAACAAATGACTAATATTGAAACGTTCTTTGTCGTTCTTTGTCATATATATTATATAAAAAAAAAATTAAAAGTATACTTAATTATTTTTGGAATTAAGTATATTACTATATAAAAATTGGCGCGAACGTTTAATGGAGATTTAGTAACCTTCGGAAGAAGTAGTATCGGAAATGAAGGAAAAAATCTGAGCATATATTCCAAGGAATGAAACAATTAGGCTTATTAAATTTTTCCTAAGATTAACGTTGCTTATATTGAATGTTTCTTTACGCTGAATAAGGCATTAAATGAAGATAGCAGGAGTATTATAACACCCCTCCGAGATTACATTCGTAGAGACCGGTCAGCAACATGTCGGCGTTAGCTCAAGACGGAACATCGACCAATCGTCTTTAAGGTGGTTAATAACAATCGCATAAATGACATCGGGCAATGACGCGTTTCAAAATTCAAAGAATGAAATTTGATATATTTTTATCGATCTTTTTACTCGGCCAAATTGCGGTCTGCAGTGGAACCTTTCGAGAAAGAAAAAGTACTGGGCATGAACTCGTTGAAAAGAAAACCTTATCCAAGGAAACAAATGTGCAACACAGTGAGGAACCCTCTTCGTCATTGTCATCAGCGTCGTCATCGTCATCGTCATCACCGCCGAAAAAAGTCATCGATGACGGAAAGAAACTGAAGAGCGATGATAATAAACCGCCAACTGATATAACCTCAAAATTGCCTCCTGAAGTTTCGGATGTAACGATAAAGACAACTTTAACGTCAAAAGAGGTTGGTTATGCTTAACTCATTATAGATACTGACATTAGAATGTGTTATGCAGTATGAATATTTTTCTTGTATAGCACACAGAAGAAGGTCATCAAACGTCCTTGAATTCTGGAGCTCTTCTGCGTGGCTTTTATGTCTTTATAGGATTGAGCATTTTGGTTATGGCCTATATCGTGTTCCGTAATTTAAGGTACTCATTGTCATAAGTTACCGTGACCCTTGTGTTAACATTTCTAAATTAATTGATTGAAATTGAAACTTTATTTACAGGTTAAGTAAAACCCGTGCACAGATGATTAGAAAGTACGGTATTCTTGCTCATAGGCAAGATGTTGAAATGCGACCATTACCATTAGAAGAAGAAGACGACGAAGATACTACTGTTTTCGATGCCAGTAATGTTTTGACTAATAATGCTCAACATCTAAACTTATGAAAGTGTTTCCGTTAGGAACATGTCATTTTCTGTGCTTTTATGTGTGATATATTAACAATATGCCTCTTTAACAGTTTGTTGAATCGAACTAATCTTTATAAAAACGGCATTTGTACAAAACGAGGGGAAAAAGGATACTTTATAGTTGCATCTTTAGTTAATGGCATTATTATATTGCAAAAAAGAAAAAAAAAACAAACAAAAAAATTAATATATTCGTACATATTGCCTTTCGTGATTTTACTATATAGCATTGAATATATCATTATCGACAAAATGTTCTTTGTCTTTCTAATGCAAATATATATATAGTACTATCAAATTTGCGGCACCCACCTGTTCGTGTATTAATAAAAAATATTGGGTTGCCACGTCAACTACTACACAAAGTAAACTATGTTGTTATAATTAAAACTAAACAAATACAGATTGTCTCTATTTTATTTAATGCTAAACATTTAATAAAGATTATGTATAAAATTTTAAAATTTTAATTATATACATTTGTAAATTTCATAAAAATCCTTTTTCTACAGCATGAACAATTACATCCGCTAAACGTAATCTTTTCTCCTGTGTATCCAAATTACCGATTACCCATACATCAGCTATATTCACTTGTTCGTCTCCTTTTATTAATGTATCCAAGTCAAATGCTTGCGAGTTAGATAACATAGTAAACGGTAAAGCTTCTAATGAAAAAACAACTCCATAGAAAAATTGTTCTTTTACCTGAAATGAAATTTTATATAATATATTTATTACAATTCTACAAAGATGTTATGTTGTCAGTAAATCAATAATAACATACCTCTTTCATAAACATTTCCCATGAATACAATTGGTTTGCATCTGAGCCGAGTGAATTAATTACATTACTTAATTTATTGTAATAAATTTTCAACATTTCATCAAATCGTTCTCTAAGAGCTTTGTTTGTACAAGAATAAATGAAAAATGCTATATCAGGAATTGTGCTAACACAACGTGCCAATTGAAAATCAAGTAATAAAGCTTGCTTTTTATTTTCTTCAACGTCACGTACTAAAACATTTGGAGCCCAAGAATCTCCTTGATTTACAACTGATGTTGGAGCATCTTTACGATCACATATTTTATTACACATTTCCACGAGTGACCCAAATTTATATGAAGTAAAACGTTTTAGCGCTTCGCTGTTTGGATATTCAGTAGTTAGTGCATCCGTTGCTATTCTTAACAATTGTTTCTACAAAATAGATCAGAATCTATGTAGAGGTAAAATAAATGAAATTTTTAATCAAAAAGATAATAGTCTTACTTACATGAAATCTTTCATACCATCCCCAGTATTTAGAACTAAAATATGTCTCTCTTAAATGGGATACACACTCCTTAAATTCTTCTTTATTTTGATCTTTGTGTGCGAACGAAATTGCATGGAAAGTAGCAAATGCTTCTAAAATGACAGTACACTGTTCCATATCTACACAGTCTTGACGAGTTATAGGACCATATCCTAAATTGCAAACATTTTCTAAAATTAAATAATCATTTTCACCGTCTACTAATGATTTTAAATGACGTGGAACACTCAGAATATGAGCTTGATTTTTGCTCTTGAGAAATTGTTCAAATTTCGGTATAACCTGAAAAATAGATTTCAAATGAAATTCATTAAATAGTTTTAAATAATATTTGTCAGAGGAAATATTCAATACAATTACCTTAGTATAAAATGCGACTTCATTTGCAAAAAAATCTGTACTACGATAAGTTTTTCTTCTACCTAAATTCTGAGGTAGTGATTTTATCACAATATCAGTTTGTACAGGTTTGCCATTAGCAATGCCATTCACCTTGACTTTATTAACAACCGTTAAATAACTATCACCTTTAACACTTGCATCACCAAAATCCCAATCGGTTACTTTAACATCCTTTACATTATGTTCTGCTGCAAGTATACTTTCTAATACTTCCTTAGTAAGTTTAGTACTTATTGTACTTAGCTCAACTTGGTTCTTTTCACTCATACTTGAATTTTTTTTTCAAAGTCAGGTACAAATTATTAAATCGTTGTCTGATTCATTAAGGAGTATATATACCTTTGGAAGTTTATTGTTTGTTTTAAACACGTAACTGTTTAAAAAAAAAAATTATTGTTACTTTTTTCATTATCTTTTTTTATTTGTATATTCTTTTTTTTTAGTACATTCTGTTTATTATATCTTTTTGAATTGAATAATAATGAAATAAAGAAATTTAACATGAAGAAAATATTGTAAATTAAAATTTACTTACCCAGTGAACACAAAACGTTAATATGACGTACGATTTACGTAATTTTTGAAAAAAAATTTTGAAAAATGACGTAAATCGTACGTCATATTAACGTTTTGTGTTCACTGGGTATTTAATTATCAAAAGTAAAAAAATCAATTAAATAACACAAACTTCAATTCCATAAATTATTATTGTTTTTCCACTTATTATTATTTTAAACTGAATTCGCAAAAATGTCTTCACGCTTATCTTTAATTATTTCCCTAGTTCAATATATCGCATAATATAACTAGTTATTTAATATCGGCTATTTAAAATAATGGTTCTCAATATAAAAGTAAATATATTTTACGACGCACACGAGAATCTTTGAAAATATTATAACAATTAAAAAGAGCTGAGAATCACTGACACGAATTAATAAACAGGAAGAACAGAAATACTGATGATTAAATAACTAAATTCACGTACGAGTATAAAAACATGCATTTTGTTTTGTGTATATAAAAAACAACGAGTAAAGTGTAAATATTTAAATAATTATCAAAATGTGAAGGATTTATTTGACGCAGAAAAAAAGTACAATCATGTGATAAGTATAGGATATAAAATAAAAAAAATTACTTACTCAAACTATAGGAAGATCAAATTTTAAAAAGATACATAGTTCTACGAAAGAAGTAATTTCTATACTGAATACTAAAGAATAACTGTCGGCCTATTTAACGGGTTAGGTCTCTCCTCAATCTATAATGTCTGCATGTGGAACTTTCTGATTGGTCTTGATATCGTCGATTAGAGTTGCTATTTTTTTCTTCCTCCTGTAGATTCTTCTTTATTAACTGTATGAAACAAAAGGATTATATCAATGGTTACGTTTAGTTGTACGACTGTATTTGTCTCATCCTTTATGACAAGTAATTTTTATAAAGGAACAAATAAAAATTGTACATAAAATATAATTATTTAATAATCCATATATGTATATATTGACATATTTATTATTAAATAATATTTATTTATGTATTAATATTGATATTTCATAATTATTAGATATATTGATAACTGTATGTATAAGTAATACGGAATTAATTCTAATACAGAAATATTGTTTTTATGGGATTTAAAATAAACAGTTGAAAACTGTCAGTTTTTTAAATTACCTATTACATGATAAAAAGGATTTTTATTTCTTATCAATAGTGATAAGAATTCTTATCTTTGTTTCATCAGTTTATAAGAATTTGCTAATATTTTCTAAAAGAAGATAACAATTTCTCTCACTTTTTTTGTTTCTTACTCTCTTAAAATGATTTTTATTTTATTTTTTTCGCAATATTGCAATAGATCGATAAAATTGAAATAAAAATTAAAAGTAAAGGTACCTAGAAAAACAATATTTTGCAAAAATTTCATAATTGTACCTCGAAAAGAACACATTGAAATATCCATTTTTAATTTTCTTTTCTTTCTCAAGATTTAAATTTAAATCTATAAAAAATAATTAAAGTAATACTTTTTTTTTTGGTAAGGATACTATAGGATGAATGTCACTCAACAATTCGCTGAAGGTAGTTTTAGTTATTACATTTCTTTGAAAATGTAAAGAAAGATAATTTTTTATCCATCCACCACGTAATAAATAACAAAAAATAAATACATTTAAATCAGTCATTCCATTATCTTGTTAGATAAAGTAGATTTTGATTTTTCAATTGTATATATATTTCTGCCATACCGTGCATCAATACGAAACATTTTCCACGAGTAAATATCCTGAAACGTTCTTTTCCAAAATTAGATATCCACCAATGGCTACCATAAAAATTGTCAGAGTTCCTTCGGAAGAATAAAAATACTATTAATAATTTATGACGTTGTTAGGAGGAACCAGTTAGTTGTAAAACCAGTTCTCTCCCTACGAGAGAGAGAAAAAAAAATGTTCTCGAGGAGATGGTCCTTGGTGCGTTCGATGCGCTCTCTAGGATCATTCTTTTCAAGATGTGTTCTTTGCGCCTGCGCATTGAGCATAAGGCAAGCGCACTAAATACGTGACGTATATGTGAAGTGATGGAAGGTGAGATGTAAGGGGAACCTTACCCAGAGTAACTGGCTTCGCAAAGAGAGGGAAAGAGAGAGAGAGAAAAGACGAATGAAAGAACGTAGAAAAAGAAAAGAGAAAGAGAGAGGTTTAGTCACGCGTATAAGAGGGAGACAAACTAAAGACCACAGAATAAGAGAGTAAGAGAGAAGGAATCTAGACGTAGCGCGAAAGGGTGTGCGCGCATAAAACCCGAGAATAAGAGATTGGCAGCCATTTTTCCCGACGTTGGTGCAATCTATGGCTCATGGTGCTGTTTCTTCTAGCAGTCTTTGAAGCTGCTTGTCCGACCTCGACGAGGCAACGGATTCGAACTGCCGTCGTCGTGCAGGAAGGTAGAGAGGACGGGTGAGCAACCGAGTTAGTGTAACAGCGTAGAGAGAGAAATACAGAGAGAAAGAGAGAGAGAGAGAGAAAGAGAAATAGATAGATAGATAGATAGATAGATAGAGTAGGACAGACAGAGAAGGAGAAAATTTAAGAAGAGATAACGATAAAGTATCGGACACTAATGATACGCCGCGACGGCCACAAGAGTTTCGAGTGTGCGTGTAAACGGTGCTAGAAGAGACGTAATATCATCTTGTCTTTGGGTAAAACGAGAAGAAAGTATTAACTAGTATTACTATCATCGCCGCATCACTATTTCCGTACACTGTTCTTTGTGTGACGGATGAGACAACAAGGACGAGACAACGGAGAAAACAGTCCTGACATTTTTGTGAGAGCAGCAACAACGACGACGACGACTGCAACTACTACGAGAACACAACAGTGATAAAACTAGGCTTTCGATCTTACAGAAAGTCTTGTCACCACTTACTTCGTGGTTCATCATTCCCTTATCGTTATCGTTTTTATATCTTCATCTTCATCTTATTCTTTCTTCTTCTTCTCCTCCTTCTCTTTCCTCTTCCTTCTTTTCTTCTATATCGATAAGAAGGTCCCCGTGCAAACGGAAGCCTTTGGTATATCTCCCACATCGCACACAGTCACGCGATACCGCGTACATTAGCTCCACGAGATGGAGAGACGAGCTGCTTTTGTGCTGCTGGGAATGCTATATTTAGCAGGAACCCTCGAGTCCGTCCAGGCAGGTGAGTCCTAGTCTTTCCTTCGAATCGCCCGCCGTTAGTGCGACCATGTTTATTAACGAGTTTTTGTTATTTGACCTTCTCTTTTTTCTTCTTATTTTTCTTTTTCCTTACTTATAAGAAAATAATTCAATTATCCTTCTTTAATCCAAGCTCTGTACATTCCAAATGTTTTTTTAACGTACCTAAATCTCTATCGTCCTTTTTGTCTTTTCTCCTACCTCTAATCAATTTCTGTTTCTGTTTTCCTCTTTTTTCCCCTTTCAATGTGAACAGCTTGCCAAAGATGAATTTTTTTCATCCATCCTACAACATGGAGCTATGTTTAACCTGTTAATTTGAAATCAAACGTCCTTTAGAGAAGTACCGAGTACTTTGAATTGTTGTTATTTGTTTGGAATATCACAAGAGCTGCTAATTTTTTTTATTTATTTATTATTATCTATATTTATATTATGTTGACAGCATATATATATGTAAAGTGATACATAATATAAAATTAAAATATTCTCATATATATATGATAAGTGATAACAGTATATATACTGTTAATAAGTATGCGACATGAGGTAATATATGTTTTTTCAGAAGTCATACTTTTGTGGGTATCGTATTAGCAAAATAATGATAACTCTTTATTCTTACTACTCATTAAATTTGTCTATTTTTTTTAATTGGAAAAAAAATAAACGAATATTTTACAGTGGATATTTATACACTGGTTCTTGTAATTACTTATCTTGTATTTAACAAAGAATGCATTGCCTCTATAGTAATCTCTGCGATATAAAAAAAAGTTCAGGAAAAAACGAAGGCATAAATTTGAATGTAGTTTCAAACCGACGGTTTATGTTCATGTTTTATTAAATTCCATATTACCAACAATGTTTTTCTCATTTCTTGATGAGAACTATGCGTGGTCGTGCGCGGCATAGTTATTATAAATAGCCTAACTTGGTAGAAAAAAAGGTCAAAGTCAAGTAGCACCACCAAACAGTTTCATACTTTTGCGTATTCTCGTTACTTTATTTTCGACAAATCGTATAATTTGAATTAGCTATGATTATAATCTGTAGGGTTTACTGGCTCATAAGATATACGGGTGGTTAGTAGGACGTTGAATTGTTATTGATCGTTCTCAAATCTTTTCACGTGGTTCTTCGAAGATCGCGCTGCTTATTAGACCACAAATAAATTCTTTCTCTTGTACAAGACAAATGAAATCTCTAGACTAGAACTCTCATCGATTTTCACCTTTTAATAAGAGTGATCGTATATACCTAAAAAAGTAATATTACTTACTCGATATATAGGTAAATATTTTTAAATATATATACAAATTTAGATGAAATTTCGCTTAAGTATTTCGAATAGTTTTCTTACGATCCCAATCTGAAACTTTCGTTAAATAATCGAAATATTCGTAATTGAAAAGTAAATATTTCAAGGTAAATGATTAAAAAAAATGATCAAAGATTTTCTATATGCATTCATGTTATTAAATCCATATCACGTTATTTTATTTTTCTCGTAGGGTATGCTTTTGCACGTTAAACACATTCGAAAAATTTCGTCTGTGTTTGCTCGCAAAATGTTAAACAGAGGGAAAAAACGTTGAGCGCATGCGCAACTGGCGTTGGAAAAATTTACAAAAGCCGAATTAATTTAGCGTACATTTAACTCTAATTTGTCGCGTGTTTTTTTTTTCTCTCTGCCGGATGGGGGTTTACGTTTGATGACACATGCAACGTTGTCGTATCGTTGTATTTGTGTATTATATATGTCGTGTGTTTGATGATAGGATAATTATTAATTACACATGACATGGATACTTGTTTGTTAGACTGTCGCGAATGATTCGCCGTTCGATGCCATTCGTCCGTATCGTTCCGTTTCGCATTCTGCATTGCGTTTTATGAAGTATCTAACGCCAAGCGGCAACTTTTGGTTGCGCAACGATCGACCTTATTTCTTATTCACGTAGTATCATGAAACTAAGAATCTGTGTTAATTTTGATTTCTTTCGGTCGTCATTTGGATCCTTTAGAAAATCTTTTCTTTTTTCTCTTTTTTCTTTTTCTTCTCTTCTCTTCTCTTCTCTTTCTTTCTATCTCGATCTCTTTTTCGTTTCTTTTCAATGAAACCACCATTAATTTCATTCAACTTGTTCCACAGACACAAAATTTATATACATATCTACGTAGATTGTATATATACATATGAATACCTTTGAGGATTCATAGGATTAGAGAGAGCGCTTCTTTTAATTAAATGTTATAGATTAACACGTTTTTCAAACTATGTTTCTTGGCGAACATTGGAAAGCCAATAAACTGTTCCGTGAAAAATTTTATTTTATTATTATCATATGTTTTGTTTTACATAATTACAATTTGACAATAAATTTTTGTTTTGTTTTTCCCGAACCCCTTTATTTATTTCCTTTATTTATTACTAACCTACCCTCTAAAATAAACAAAGTATTTCCTTTAAATTTTCAGGATTTCTATGGATTAGCATTAAAGCCTTTTGATGAAATTTAGGTAATGTATTTTAATACAAAGAGAGTCTAAGAGTCAATTATCGGAGAGATATCAGATTCTTAGCAATTTCGCGAGCTCAGCGTCTTTGTACTTCAATTATTTCGTATCTTATGGTCGTTGTGCTATGAATGATAGTTAGAAGTTTAATCGAATTACTGTGCTCTGATAGGATGAATTCTTCACTACTGATTCTAGAACAGTATTACCTGATGTAGTTGATTTATTGTCGTTTCTAGACGTTTATTTAAAAAATAAAATATTTAGTACGTAGTAAATGAAAACAATTAAAACAAATTTTTTCATTAAAATAGTTAACAAAAATAATAAATATTTTTTAATTATAAAAACAAAATTGTCTAATAAGAGATTATTATAACACTGTTTATTGGTGTTTCATAAGTGATCAGTTCAATTTTGATATTACTTATTTTTATTATTTTTTATTATAATTTAACTTTTATTACATTTACCAATGTGTTAGTACGTTAGTATAGAAGAATATTTGTTTGTCCCCTTTGATAAATGTTTCTATTAAAATGTCCGTTAATTTTCTCTGAACGTTAAATAAAGGGCAAATTCTATTTATGATCTAATATAATAATAAGTAAGTAGGTATAATACGGCACTTCTAAGAGAGTATTTAAAAGCTTATAATCGGGGTAAATGGATATCGTTTTCCAGTTTACTTCAATGTAGCATGTCGTTTTATCATAATTCTCTTTTTTTTTCTTTCTGTATTACGTCACGAATCAAAGTGATACAATATTACTGGAGTTAGGTTTTAACAATACTTCTTTTGTACTTTAGAAGATCAACATTCAAATTTGCTTCTCTAATAATAGGATCTCTAATTATAAAGCAATAGAAATTTTGTGTAACCTTTCGGTAAATATATATGTATGTATATATTTATTTATACCGATAAAGATCTTATTTTTCGAAGACTCAATTTCTTACGGTTCATGATTTTTTTTTCTTATCGATAAACTGATTAAAATATTATCGATCGATAATTATTTATTCGGTTCATTTATTTTTCTGACTCTCTTTTTATCATTGTTTTTCTGTTTTATCGTAAAGTTTTTTGGAAGAACGGTTTAATATTCTTCCCAAACTTTAATTTAATTATAGGTGATAAAAGCCTACGCGAGACACGTGGCATCGACCAATTTCCATTAACACTAGATGTATATATCTATTTTTACCAAACCAATCAAAATGAATTGATGAAATACATTATGCAAATAATATAAGTCTATTCATATTTTTATTAATTTTTATTCACAATCAATTCCTATTTAGAATAAATACAATATCGTTGAAAAAAATATATGGATAAATAATATTATACATATTTATAGTCCAAAAAAATAGTGGTTCGCTTTATTTCGAGTAGTCATTTTTACTGTTTATTTTTGTGGTTCTAATGTTAAAGTTAGTAACGAGAAAAGTCTATTTTTCAACATCATTAAGAAAAATACAAAGGAGATATTTTTGATCCAACTTGTTTTATTCGTGTTTTTTTTTGTTGTTTTTTTTTCCTCTTATTTTTATCGTATTTAGAACGAAATTTCCATGATTTCCTTGAACCGATGTATGAGGTATCTGCGGAATTCTATAATTATCTTCTACAACGTCTTCAGTCGTATATATTTAATTTAAATGTGTCTTTGGAATAGACCGATTTTGACCCTTACATTATATTCTTATATCTATTCAAAGATTTTTCGTTCCAACCAAAGTCTAAAAATTGTCTTCTATCATCCATCGTTCTGTAGAATTATAGAACCTTTTGTTCTGTTAGTTGACTAACTTTATTGTTGAGAGAACGTCATAGGAGAATAAACTCGTGACTTAAATACGAACATTAATGAACAATGTATGCGAAGATTATACGAACCGCACTTATCATCGATACGAATGTGTGCGTGCGTGATTATTCGTTATACGCACACACAAAGAAGAAATAAAAGGAAACATGTTTAAACTAGTTTTCATATATTTTTATGGGTTCAAAGTTCGAATTTGTGTATACGTGATGTATACGCGTTATATATTTAAATCTATTTACTTAGAAAGAAATTTGTCGAGGAGAAGTAAACGATATTATTATTGAGTGTTTATTATAAAATTTCATTATTTGCGATGAATTTTTCTAACAAGTAGAATGGTTTATCTCCGATCAATGACGTCACTAACGTGGAATCGCAAGATAATTTTCCTCTTGCCTATTCTCTAGTCGATGTTTCATTTATGTATCGTACATCGTGTGTATGTGTGTTTGCTTTAGAACGATGGAATTAAAATCGATGCGCTCGAATCCTATAATTCCTTGTTCTTTGTAGCATTCAGCAGTAATGATTATTTGTTGTGTTAGGTATTTATTATGTTCGATGGTCTTGCATTTGTCGTATAGTTGTTATTACATTTTTTCTAATGAAACATGAATCAGAATCACATGGTTATTCCTATCCTCCAGTCACAATTTTAATAGAAATAGAACAGTCAGCAAATTAAAAATATTATTTTATAATACTTTTAAAAAACTATTTTTTTCTTGTTTAATTAATTCAACAATTACCATTACATATACGAACATGTGTGTTTATATATACGCGTGCGCGAAACACACGCTCATACTCAATATATACATATTATATATATATTTGTGTGTGTGAGGTTTCTTTTTTAATGACGTGGCAACGTTGGGAACGGGAAGTATCTTATTGACCAGCTATGACGTGATGCGTAACATGCGCACTTTTGTTCAGACATTTAAGGATATGCGTATATCAACGATTTAGGTTCTACTAAAATGACGATGATACATCATCTTATCATTCGAATGATGAATTATTATTCTTATTTTTTTTATTCAAATTTTAATGCTTCAACGTCAGTTGTCGTCGGGTGTGTTTAAATTTATGCGCGAAATCATGACGTCATGAGAAAATTAAATTTGTTTTTTTTCAATGTAGATCGTGTGTAGTTTTATTTAAATAAGTATGCGCATTAAGTTTGTTTAAAAGATTAAAAACGATCCTAGGAAGGAATCTCGTGACTTTGGGCGTTGTGGACAAGCCGTTATTGATCTCAATTAAAAATAGCTCGTTTGATTAATAAATTGATTGGTCGATTGTCGTTCTTTGTATCGCGTTTAGTAAGGTCGTTAATTTAGTTCACGTAACACACGCTTGGTTGGTAATGTCGTTTCGATGATGCATCAATTAATTGATTATTTTAAGCATACAATTTATTTTCTATTTTTTATGTAGAATTATTTCAGAATTTCGAAATATTACTGAATGAACGATCAGTAATGTTGTTAATAATTTGTTAACAGGACTCATAATAATATATAACATTGAATTAAATTGTTCTAGAAAAACAAGATATTAATCAAAAATAAAATATACAGATAAATATTTGTACTGACATGAATTAAGGTAAATCTTGATATTGGCACATCCGAATTTGTTCGAAGCTTGTGTTGATTTGATCACGTGTACTCGTTATTTCTCTATTTATCTCACACATGCGCTAGTTTGACGTACTAGCTAGAAAATACTGCGCACATTGACGAAATAGTTTGTAGCTTCGGAATAATGTACTGTCCTATTTCTAGATGGCGCTAGATACGATCGAATTCTGATTCGTTTCTTCTAATAATGCAGTCGATGACCCTCTTATTCTTGCGAAATCTTATGAGAAGTTTTTATTGCTTCTTTTCTTCTTATATTCGTTTTATTTGACTTATAAGATCAATTTCTATAGATTATACGCACAAAGTACTTCATTCAAACAGATACGATACGATAACTCATTGAGGTTATGTTTGCGTAGCAGAATTAGTCACGTGGTGTTCATGCTAGAAATTGAGGAGTGGACTAGCTAACTAACAATAAGTTTTCGAATGCCTACCGACAATTTTAGCATGATACAGAAACCTTTAAATCACCTTTTTCTCGACAGTTATATACAGTGCTATTTATATTTGAGACAAAATATATATAGTAGAAATGACTGATAGATTTTTTTTTAATGATTATATTATATTATACGCGTTGAGAACAGTAAAACGAAAAGATACTTCGTGATATAAACCGATTTAACAAGGAGTCGTAATTGAAACAATAGTTTTTATTATTTAGGTTAACACAATAAAGCAAAACAGTAATTTTTCTCACAGTTACCTTATCAAACTCATTGGAATTCTTAACAAGAACAAAATCCTCTTATCTTCAACACTAAACGCATATAACCACGACAGGTTAAATAACCCAGTTATAAATGTAGAATGAAAATTTTGCATTCAATGCTTTGCCTTTTTAAATTTTATTTTATGACAATTTTAATTATAAGTATCATTGTAATTATTATTTAATACTTAATTGACAATTATTTACATCAGAGCTGTCCAACACTGCGGGCTGCAGGCGACCCATCACTCTAATAAATGCGACCCAATAAAAAGTTGTAAATTTAAAAAAAAAAAAACATATATTGTACATTATTCGCTAACTTTTGTGCTTATCAATATTATTAGTAATTAGTATATTTATAATGTGGATTGCGAAAGAATTTTGGTTTTCTTCTAATGTGATCCAAGGAAGTCCAAAGGTTGGATACCCCTGATCTCTATATTCAATAGTAAAAAATAAAACTTTTCTTTTAGGATATAATTAGATATACATAAACTGTCGTTAGGTTTTAGTGTTCAATCAACAACCACATTCCTATACCTTCCTTTATCAGCCCAGAAATTCCATTAAACAAACAACATCATCGTGTCTTCTCGATGTATCTCTGTCTTTTATGTCTGTGTTGTAATTCCCGATAAAGTGAACTATACGGGACCGAAGCTCGTATACAAGGGCCAACCTTGGAGTATTGAATGCAGCGGCCTCCAGCCGGACGATATCATTAGGTGGACTAGAAATGGTCAGACTCTCGAGCCGGAGTTGGCGAGCGGTCAGTTGGTCGTCCGTTCGAAGGCCAAGACCGGAGACAGCGAGCTAGCAGCGATTCAGGCCACGGAGTTCCATGAAGGCGACTACAAGTGCACGCCCGACAGCTCCGACGCTTATCATCTATTTCTATATTTCGGTTCGTAGATCGAACACGCGATCCATTTTCTTTCTTTCTTTCTTTCTTTCTTTCTTTATATATTGGCTTGGTGGAAAAAAAAAGTCAGATTTTTCCATTGAGTTGTGCCCAAAAATCCGACATTTTTTTTCCACCAGCCCAATATTTCTTTTTTTCTGTCATTTTTGGGTTTTTATTTTATCTTATTTTATTTGCACTTGTGCATTCTTATTTATGTAAAAATCCCCGACGTATATGCCGAACGCTTAGATCAATGTATGTATGTATGTATTATATGTATGTAAGATTGGCATTGTTACTCTTTGCATGCTCGCATATTATTCGTTACATTTGATGTGTTCCGACATGTTTCTTTCTCTCTTTCTTTCTCTTTCTTTTTCTATTTCTATCTCTTTTTTTTTCTAATATCTCTTTCATTGCGATTATCAACAAATTTAAATAATGTTTGGAGTTTGCCAGTGACGTAGGGTAAAATAAGCAATTTCAAATTTCTATTGAAATTGATTGAAAGTTATGAGTTAGACTACCTACCTATCTATCCCAACCCCCACTGGCGGATCCTCTTCTTACTTGCTCTCGCTTTTATTCGAATAAAAAGAGAGTACTCGAGACTACTTGAGGAATACGAGAAGAAATAGTCGAGGATACCTAGATAAGTTAAAAGACACTTGGAAGCTAAGTTTTGGATATTGGAGCCACATGTGGATGCATACGAGTTGTTTCCTGTTGAGATCTTCTAATTTATAATATCATGACAAGTTCGTGATATAATTCATTTGGTTTACTGAGTTAGTGTCAGTAAAAGTATGCAATTTTTTTTGTTCTTCAAATGAATGCCTCTTTAACTCTTTCCGTTCGCTATCGAGTCGCATAATAAGAGATTTCAACTGTATCCTTTAATTTATTTTTTCTGTTGATTGCGAAAACAAGTGTGCGACGTTGGATAGCGAACGTGTTAAGAGATGCTATTACGTGTTATTACTTATGTGTTCGGTACATTGTAATTTAGAAAGTAGACAAACGATACTGTGGTTCACCAGCTTTAAGTGTCGTGTAGAATTGTTATTATACTACCTTCTTATACCTCATGCCTAGAAACAAATTTTGCCATTCTCTCCTATTACTTTTTCTCTCTTTTTTTTTTCTGTTTGTTTTTATACGCGTGCTTTGCATGAAAAATAAAAATAGTAATCCCGTAAATATTATCGACACCCCTCGTACAACACGTACACATACAAATATCGACAAATTAAGAAACCTTTTTCACTTCGTTCATTCAATTTGAATTTCATTTTTTGTATTGACATACGAAGAGATCCAATAGGAAATAATTATCGTTCACCTAACCACCACTATTTTGTCGTAGTAATTCGACTAATGATCAATGTTCGTTATTTGACTAATAATCCTTTTCCACATCTTTATGCGATGACACCTTCTAGTTCTAGAATTAGATTTGAAAGATTTTAGCTCCATTTAAAAGGTCAGTCTGTTGATGTCGATGGATAAATTTTATTCAAGAAAATAATTAATAAATAATTCTAATATATTTTTTCTTTAATACGTATGATCCTTTAACAGTGAAATAACGTTTTCTCATGTAGAAAAAATGTTTATTTCTTGTATAGTGAAAAGTACTTGCGCGATGTGTCGTTCAAAATATTTTCATGCCTTTTGGAATCGAACAATATTTTTTTAACTCTTCAAAGTGACCTAAATCTGAGATTATTCTGTAAAGATATCAATGTGATATATGAAGTTTGTCAAGAATAATAATAAAAAGAAATAGCAATTAGTTAAAAAATACAAATCATGTTTCTTACAAATTTCTTATTAATTGCTTTAATATAAAATTTAATTTATTTAAATTTATTTTGTTTTTTTTTTTTTTACTGATATTTATGAGAGTCACATAAGAAAATGCAAGCAATGAGATTTAAAAAATGTATATATTTAATTTTTATGACAAATTTATATGACGTAAAATTATTGAAATCTGATTGCTATTTTAGTTTTTGTTTTGTTTTATCGATATAGTACTTTATATAGCATATTGATTTCGATACAACTAGTTGAGTTAATTTGCCAAAAATTATTCGATTTCCAAATACATAGGAATACTTCAGCGACATAATCTATGAAAAGTACGCTTACAAAAGCTTTTTTTATCGTTTAATATATGTTGTTTTATTGACAAAACTTTCTTTTTCGTTCCTTTATTTTTGTTTTTATTTATTTATTAATTTATTTATTAATTATTTGGTTTGTGAACGTTATAACGATATTATTCTTGGTTGTTTCGTCGAAACAATCCGGAATAAAATGTGTGTAATTAATTAAAAATTAAATGGCAGCGCGCTGTTCGGTTTGCATATTTCGAGTTACGACGTAAGCTTGGTATACGTTGCCAAAACTCTACTTTAGTAGTTATTAATATGTTAAGAGTTTGACCCCATCTAACACTAGGATATATCCTAGCCAAAATGAAAACAATTGATTATTTTCTTTCCTATTTTATGACAATGGACTAACAATAAGTAAAGAAATTACAAAAGTTAATATTTTATCATTTACTTTATAATATAAATAATTGTAATATAAAATATATTGTAAAATCTATATTTTCAATTAGTTAATTTATTGCTAGTACACTGTCATAATAACTTACATATATGTTATCAATTCTAATTATCTCTTCAAGTTCTAAAAGTTACGTAAAATCTATTAAATTTTGTTGTTCTTTTTGGTTTCGTTCTTACGCTTTTACTTTCTTATAATATAAGTGTTAATAAATATTCAAAGAGTTGGTCGTAAATGTAATTGTTCATTATACTATCTCGTGATAGGAAAAATATGAAATATCATGTCTTTATTTTTCTGTTTAGAGTAAAATATCTTCATGTATAATAAAGTATTTTGTAACGTGACCATGGTTTATTAGGTCGACCGATAAGTCCGTGGAGTATTTTTTTTTTATAAATAAATAACATGGTAAAAACCGCGACTTATTAGTTAATCTAATATAATAGCGATCACTAGTAGTTTCTAGATATTTTTTATATATATCCTGAACGTTACTTTCAATTTAATTAATGTCAATGTATTATTTATAAAGGATATCCCAGTTTTCTTTTGTAAAATTTTACTAGAATATTTTATAAGTAAAAATAAGAAAAAAAATATTATATAAACGTAGACTTTTAAATTTTGTATTAAAAAGTCATAACAACAATACGACATCACATAGGAATAGATAGTTGATTCCAATTATAAGTCCATTTAAAAATGTCCTTTATTATGAATAACGATTATCTAAAGAGAATATAATTTATTGCATTACTAATTTTTTCTAAATTCCCTTAAAAGTAAAAATCGATTGGCATGATATTTGATGATCTTGAGGACCACGGAATTGATCCTCCTCGACTTACTCCATCTCGTTGGGGATAATCGTAATTAAACCATTATCATACTGTTATCTCATAATGCAACTGGACAAGCATCTAATTAGATCCGAAACTATTGATGAAATAATAATGAAATAGCTCTTACCAATTCTGGGCTTGCAATATTTTTTTGTAAGAAATCTAAAAAAGACTGTAAAGTTATTCTGCCAGGTAAACAATCATGCTCGAATATATTATTGTTGCATATTTAAAGAAATATCGACAACGTGTTTTTATTCTTTATCGAAAAAAACACCAACTCATATTTTTGTTATAACTTTTTAATGTAGTATTTAAGAGCTCATGTCTGTATTATATAATTTCTGTCTTATTTTTACATTATAAAATATGTTGGTAACTTTTTCTGCGGAAAATAACTGGGATATACTCTGTATGAGGGAGCTTTCAATGACGCGAAGCGATATCGATAATAATTACATATCCTAGATGGCACCCAGTATCACGATAAAAGTTTTATGCTTTCATCGATTACGCACAAGACGGTAATTTTTTTTTCTTCTTTTTTTTTTTTTTGTAGCGTTTGAGGAAGAGTCAGAGACGATTTTTTAATGATTCTAATTAATATTTGAGATATATACTTACGTACAAATATATACATTTGAATGATATTTTCTTATTCATTTTATCGTAAAATAACCGACATCGAAGTTAAATTTATTTTCGAACGCTGATAACAGAAATGTTGATTTGTAACAGATAAGATTCGAATGAGAGGTACTAGTATCATAAAAAAAAAAGAAAAGAAAAAAAAGAACAATATTTTTTATCATCTCTTTTTCTGTTTCTCTCCAATTTTTTTTTTTCTTTGTATAGTTTTCCCTTTTTTCAGATCGCTAAAAATAGTGCACGTTTTGTGTGAGCCGTAAAGTTTAATGTAAAATCCTACTCTATCTCATATCGATTCTAAAAACAGCGCTTCTTCGATTTATCGATACCTAGCCTACTTCCAAAGGGCTCTCGTTCTTCGCACTTTACGGCTCGCACAGAAAATCTAAATCACGCCCGTATTGTTACAGATTTGTAATTATAATCTTTAGCTCGACGTTTTTCTTGCATAGAACATTAGATTCTCTATTTTATTACCATCTAGTTTATTAGAAAAGTAAATATAGCGATTACACGACCGTATGTGTATATGTATATACGTAAGTACAATACGTTAAATGATAATGTTCGTAAGAACATTTGTCGAAGAATAATAGAAAAGCTTTTTTTGTAAATAATTAAAATAAGTTTTAGCTGTTTATCAGCTAGCTCAAATTAGAAATAGAGAGACTCATCGATTAATTATTTAATCGTTCAACAAGGGCTCTTACTTTAAATAGATGTAATATATATATGAAATATTTATATATACGTGGAATTACATCTCCATGCCAAATAAAATTCGTGAGGAATTTGACCGGAGGGTCCTGGATAACGCAAAGGTTAGAGCTATGGCTCAGAAAGTGGAAGACCCAGGTTCGAGTTCCGATCCATTCGGTCCAACGGTTCATTTTTTTGTCACGAATCTTACGTATACAGGATGTCAGGATGTCATACAAACATTGTCAGCGTATTCTACGCACAAAAATTAGAACAAAATGTTATAAAAACATAGGTCATTTAAAATTTTATTAAAATGTTATAACATAAATTGTAAAACTATCTATCTATGCTGTTCAAAATGTAGCCCGCCTACACGAATACATGCTGTTTAAGACATGATCAAATTTCTTGTTGATTTCTATTCATTTTTGCAATTGTATTCGTAATTTATTCTACCGTGACGTCAAGCGTAGCTATCTCAATTGCATAAACTTCTTGTTTTAGTTTTTGCCATAAATAAAAATCTAGTGGAGTGAGGTCGGGTGATCTAGACGGCCAAATTATTATTCAGAGAAGAATACGTTGAATCATTCCAAGATAGTAAACCACATGTGCAGAATCTCTAAACATCAATTTTAAGCAACACACTTAGACAGTTTTACAATTTGTGTTACAAATTTTTGAATATAATTTTAAATGACCTTTGTTTAAATAATATTTGTTTTTTTATTTCTTTTTGTTCGTAAAATACGCTCACAACGTTCGTACATTCTGTATATGTTGTATATACGTATAAACTAATGAATTTTGGTTGTGTCGGTAGATGTGAAGATTCGAGTACTTACACAGAAGGAGCTACCTTTGTCGTTGGAGTGCGCTAATCGAAGCTCCGGGGAAAAAGCATCATGGTATAAAGAAAAAGTACCGATATTTACGGCACTGACTGGTAAAGAGGAACTCATCAAAATAGATAATGAAACTGGAACCTTGGAAATATTGAAGGTCGACGATATTGACGTTTATGGAAATTATTCTTGCAAAGTAGGCAATGTTTCGACGGATTACAGGATCGTACGTGAGTGATCATATTTGTTCTCTAACGTTTTTAAAAATTCGTTTGGTTATATATTAAATATAATTTCTTATAATTAACATATTTTACAGCAAAACCGACCGTCGTTTTACCGGAATCGATCAGCGTCGTCGAAGGTGAGAAAATGCTTCTGACGTGTAACGGTAAACACAGTCCAGGTGTGAAGATCATATGGACGTTCGGCAATCAAAATTACACCACTAGTAAGGGTAGAGTCAAGATTACACGTGATACAGAGAGAGGAATAAACGGTGCCGTTTTGACTGTCGAAAACATCGAGATGAATGATCGCGGCAATGTCTACTGTAGGGTATCTTATAATTGGTCCGACACAACGGAGGGTCATTCGGCGCAGGCTGTAAGCCTTCTTAGGGTCAAGGACAAACTCGCTGCACTCTGGCCTTTCCTTGGTATTTGCGGAGAGGTCGTAGTACTTTGCGCTATTATTCTCGTTTACGAAAAGAAACGAAATAAGGCCGAACTTGACGAGTCCGATACCGAGCAGAGTCCTGACACGTGAGTCCAATAATATTCTCATTTTAATTGGAATAATTAGTTTCTTTATCTTCTTTTCTACATTATTTACATTTATAATTTCAATTTTTTTTTCTTTTTTTTTTTTTTGAACACATTCATACAGTCCCGAGTATTCAGATCCTATAAGCGACTTATCTCTTCAGCAAGAACCTCTCCCATCTACTTCAAAAATTTCGCTAGACTCAGATGAAATTAATCCTGAATTAAAACTGAAACCAGAATAATTAAGTATAAATATCTTCAATTCAATTTGTTTTGTCTAAAAAATTTTAGAGAATTTCCATCCCGCCCTTTACAATCGCTACCTAGATTGACAAAAAATTATCTTCTACTGCACCAATCAAGTAGAATGAACGATCATTTACACGCATTTCTTACATATTCTTATCTTTTTCTCTTCATCTTGATTCACAAGGAGGGTGGGGGCAGGGAAACAGGAAGACTTTTACTTGTACTTTACTAATACTGCTAGTTACAGTAAAGTGTAATCCTATATGTTTTATGACAAGAAAATCTAAGGTTTCAAGTTTGACTTGAAATGACAGATGAATAGTGTCAAAGATTGTAAATTATTTAACCTTGAATTTAATATCTACCTATCTTTTACATTAAATATTCTCTTATTAATTTTAAATTACCAAGGTTTACGGGATTGACATTTTCATTTTATTAACATCAGCACATTGTTTGTAATTTTAATCTTTCTCTTATTGTCAAGTCTTTTATCTATTTCTTCATCTATAATTTTGTTATTCGCAGCAAACCAACGCCTAACAAAGATTCCGAGGTCAGGCAGAGAAAGTGAAGAGGCTGAGTTTAAGCGGCGGAAGAACGAGAGCGATTACATATATACCAGGAGAAAAAAAACAAGATAAGGAAAAAATAACGTGGTATTTCACGGAGTGATTATTTAAATCAATCCGAAATATTTAGCGTATACGGATTTTCTTTGAGGAAATAAAAAGAAAGATAGAAATTGGTAGATAAAGAGAATGCGTCTGTGAGTGAGTGAGTGAGTGAATGAGAGAAAGAGAGAATGTGTGTGTGTGTGTATGTGTGTGTGAGAGAGAGAGAGAGAGAGAGAGAGAGAGAATGAAAGAAAGCATCATCTGTCAATGTGCTGTTTCGTACAGAAAAGAAAAATAAAAGAATATAGAAAGAGATTAAAAATTAAAATGAGGGCTTATGAAAATACGAGCGCGGAAATTTACATTTACGAACAAGTTAAATTAAGCCTTAATACGGTGTTCGCTCTGTTAGTACTTGATTACAAGCTGCTTTGATCGATAGAAAAATGATAAGTGTTTGTTTGCGCGTATGTATGTATATGCGAAAGTGCTAGGGAGTGCATGAGTGATGTGTGCATATGTGTATATGTGTATGTATATGATTCAGTTCAATGTGCGCGTTTTAATGGTGAGGATAAATATATTCGTAATAATAATGTTCACCGGAGAAAAAGTAAATGGGCGCGATAGTCACGATGATGATGATGATAATAATAATATGATGATGATGACTATATGATGATGAAGCAGCACGCGCAAAATGCATTCAAAATGGCGAGTTAAATGATGTAACGTTATAATTGCGATACGCAGTTTCCGTGAAGAATGTGTTCGGCTGCGAAATAACAAGAAGATTTTATTCATTTGTGGTTAATTTTAATGCATTAGTATGATGACCGGTCGATCGTGTATTCGTTCACTACATATTTTAGTATCGGTTGTTTTGTTTTTTTAATTAAAAAAAAGAGAAGGGCGGGTGAAAGGAGAGAAAATCAAGTAGATGTAACTCTGTTTCTCCTATGTAACTTCGTGCACATGATCGACGAAAAGAAGAAAGAAGGAACGAAAAAAAAATAATAATAAGAAATAAAATAAATTAATCTTTTATGATAGGACCGGATAAGTGCTGGATACTACTAGTTACATTATAACATTTATGATAGGGACGACATGGCAAAGCGCGTTTATAATTGACTTCCGATTAGACTTATCCATCTTTCGGAGGTACAGAGAACTTACCTTTGGCGTCGCCTTATTACAATTATAAATCACCAATCACCGAACGGATATCGGAAGTCTTGCCGCACGCGACGCCGTTGTTAACAACATTATTGTAATTAATAATATTGCCATCGTTACTACTGCTGCTAATATCGTTATTATGATTATTACAAGTATTATCGTTAATTTTATTCGATATTTCTATTTATTTATGATCCATCATTTTCCAACTATTCCTTAGTTATACTTTGGTTCGATCATGCTCCAAAGAAAGATATGAACGATGATAATTCGAACGTGATTCATCGTACGCATACCAATATTACTTTATTAAATTCTTTGCGTGTTTTATATTTTCTGCAATGGAAAGAAAGATAAAGAGAGAGAAAGAGGGAGAGAGAGAGAAAGAGAAGTATCGTGTAATCTATTTAGAAAAAGAGCAAAATGTACAAACTTAATGTTAGCGTAAAAATACTCGATGCCGTACTCTACTCGTACCTTTTTACGCATACATAATATATAATTTTTCATATGTACATCATGTAGTATATATACCGCAACGCGTTTATCGTCTTTCCGATATAAATTCGAGATATGTTATAAAAATAATAACAGTGTGCGTTCGTCATGTCTGTAACACTGATGGATGGTTCGATCGCGGCTTTCATTTTCTCACACTTTTGTACAAAATCGCGCACGACTTGAAGCGCGTGCGTACACTATTGATTAATTCTTTGGTCGAAAGCGGCTGCTGGCTACTGTAAGTTTGTATTGCTTTCACTTTTCTTGAAATATTCTTTCTTCTTTTCCTTTTTATTTATTTGTTTTTTATTTTCATGTTCATATCGAAGCACGCGTGACGAAGGGACATGTACGCATATGCATACATACATACATATATACGTAACGTACGCGATATTCTCGAGAGAGGGAAAACTTCGATGAAAGTAGATTTCCTTTGAGTTATAAAACAGAAATCTTCTCAAACTCTCTGAGAATTTATTGTTGATTTTTTCTGTTTTTGTTTTTTCTCGTTCACGAGATTTCAACCTTATTTACAAAATGCTTCACTGAAGCAAGAAAGAAGATGAAATCATTTGTAGGAAAGTCTCGATACCAAACGCACTATTTAAACGATGTTCTTCCCATTCCCATAGCGCTTTCCTCATTTTGGCATTTGATTGTCGTAATCAACGTAAACACGCACAACTTCTCCGCTATATTTACGTTGACTTGGCATGAAGTAAAAGTCTGGCTGATTCGCCTGAGTTGCTGTATTGTTCGTTGTACCTTGAAGACCCTTCGATCGTTGATATTGATTCCTACGATCTTGAGTATAATAACCTGGTTGCATTGGTGTTGGTACGTTATGCCTAGAGCCTGGAGCACGAGGTAAACTGTAAGTTGCTCTAGGACTGACCATTCTATTAGGACCTTCTACTGTGTCGTGATCAAGACTGGTACCGTTCCCAGTCATTTCTCTGGGTCTTGGGAGACTGGACACCGGTGGTGGATGAGTTTTTTCTTCCGTTTCAAAAGACTCGAATCCAAAGTTGGTGTTTGCTCCAGAGGAATAATCTTTCCATGCATTACTGCTTATCAGTCGATCCTATGAATATAATTATAATATTTTATTATTCAAGTATAAATAATTCTATTTACAATTTTACACGTACTGTGACTTTATTTTAATTTTTTAACTGCGATTGTTGAGAATACTTGCCATTACGCAAAAAGTTGCAACTTCTTAATGTTTAATGCCGGAAAACAAATTATCAGTTTTAGAGAGAGATAGAATTTAATTAGATAGATAGAAAGATAAAGAAAGAGAAAGAAAGAGAGAGAGAGAGAGAGGGAGAGATAATTAGCGATACCTTGATTAGTGAGAAAACGAGGAAGCGATGAATATTTTGCGCGTCGATTGTATCTGAAGTGAGAGATCTACCAGCTGGGATTAGATCGGTGCTTTTCGTTCTGAGCATGCTGATGATGTCGAAGATGGTGATGATGATGATGATGATGGTAGTTGTAGTGATGATGCTGATCGCCATTTTGTCGGTGGGACCGCGTCGCGTTAGTTCGATGAATCGGGTTGGCCGCGTCGGAGTAAGCCAGAGGCAGCGAGTAGACCCTCTTTATTTGTGACGATCGCGAGAAGAGGCGCAATCATGCAACAACACAAGCAAAGCAAAAGACGTACTTCGAGATACACATAAAGCTCGAAAAGACGAGGGAACGTGGGCGGAGGGGTTTCTATTCGTTCTGTTTCTACTTCGACATACTAAGATCAATGATTTGTTTAAACGTGTTAATGAACGGCTAGTTAGATCTAGATAATCGATTGATCAATTAAAAACGACCGATTGTAATACCTATATCATAGTTATGGGAATGAAGAGAGGTTGTTAACATTGATAGAAAGGGATAACACGCGTCAAGCTGGTGGTAGATCTAACACTTCAGTATACGTAAAGATGGCGATAGAGAAAATCATCTAAGCAAGAAGAAGAAGAAGAAGAAGAAGAAGAAGAAGAAGAAGTAGAAGAAGAAGAAGAAGGTAAATTTACGAAATGAAATTGTTTAGATTTCTTTTGTCTTTCCATTCACGAGAGATGTAAGTACGTAAGTATATATACCTTGGTTGAGCGTTTTCTCGAGGATTTGTAAAGTGTACAGCTAGCTTGTAAAAGAGCTAGTGCTATCAGTGCAGCAACGCATCCAACGACGGTATATAATTTTGTTTCGCTTAAGAGTAATGTCGGTTTTAATGGTCGATCATCTTCGTTGTTTATTTCGTTTTCGTCGCTTACTGTAAATGTACAATTTTGATGATTATTAACTGTATTAGAACAAATTTTGATATAACGTTAACCCATGATCACTTTTATTGGTATAATCATTTACGAAAATGTTAATAATTAAAAATTCTAGAAAATATTAACGCGAGTGAATCAATAAGTATTTTTATTGATATCGTAATACTTACTTCGAGGTGCTTTGATGACTAGATACTGAGGATCAACGGAGAGGGAACCGACTTTGCCAGTAACGAGAACTTCTTTTAATGCCTTTTCTGCAGCTGCTGTTGTGTCCAAAGGATTTAAAGCTCTGCCTTTGATTTCATTCTTATCCAGTATTAATTTAATATGCGCTAATGATCCATCTTGTTCTTTGTTTCTGTGATAACAATACGATAAACGTTTCAAAAATTAAACATATATTTTATTTATCTTATTCTTATGATGTCCCGATACCTACTGTTTTAATTCGTCGAGATAAATTCGATAATATCCAGGAAGGTCTTCGAAAACCGGTCCAAAACTGTCTGTTATCGTGTTCGCGATGATCTCGAAATCGGGACTGTCACGCAATGGTGGAACGAAACCATCTCCGAGATTAATTAACTTAACTTCAATATCGTAATACAATCTTGGCGGAGCTGGTGTTGTCATTGTTTCCATTTCTAAAGAAATGAAAATAAATGATTAAGAGAAGAAACGATGATGCAATGATATAAAAAAAAGATTAATGTATTTATTGGTGAACACCTTCTGCACCGCAAGGCCTTATGCAGATTTTTTTCCGTGAAACCATTGGTGGAGCGCTGTGCTTTTGAATTTTTTTGTTAACTGCATTGAATTTGCCACCTTTTATCGGATACATCATGTACAGGCAATTATCATCGGTAAAGGAGAAATCTCTAGTAGTGTCCTTTGTTATACGTTTCCTTGAAAATTTTATGGTCATAATTCCATCCTCGATTCGTCCATGCGTGTTATAAATATCTTGGGAAGGATCTAACAGAGGAAGATTGTAACCGCTTATCCAAGTGTCCATGACGAACTCCCGACCAGTGGTTTTATCAACCCATCCTAGGACTGCGTCAGTTTGTGTCTAGAAGAAAGACATATGACTCTACGTATTAACCAAATTAGGAGCTTGGGTGAAGCTGTTTATGTTTTACGGTGCTAACCATTTTGTCATTCTTAGAAAATCCAACTCCAGTCCAACTACTTGTGTTCGTTGTCGATATCACAAAGGATATTTGATCCTAGAAAGATAGTCGTATTTATCAATAATTATCTTACCAACAATACCTAAAAATAATACGAGATATTAATTAGTTACTGGGTCGATTTACCATTTTTGCTTTGTAGTTCCATTCTATGGCGTAATCGCATGTATGATTTTCAACCGAACAATGTCTTGGATATTGCCATGAACCACCGCAACCTCCACCTGGTACCGGCACGTTAATTTCCTCTTCCTCGCCATTGTTTTCTATGAAAATAATATAAATCGTTCATTATTCTCTTTCATTACTTTGACTTTGAATTATTTCAATGGGTTTTTAATATTTTATTTACCAAAGAAGTCGATAGTTGTTACACCTCTTTGCGAATTATGTCCGTGATACTTGAGTTCATCGAGCTTATAAAATTCCTTAACGGAGACCTTGGATTTTTCAATACCACTCGGCGGATGGTGAATGTACTGACCTGGCTCCTGACCCTTAGCCCATATCACGTGCATATTACCTTCGCGGAAAGCATGATCCGTGGGTTCGTTTGTTTCTAGTTTCCTTCTGAAGAGTATAGTGGTGACACCATCTCGTTCGAAACCCATGGCTGCTGTCAAACTGTCTTTACCACCCCAATAATTGTCTTGACGAGGCGTTGATCTATCTCTTGTATAATAATCCCCGATTCTATGCGTCATTCCTCTTGCCGTACCGATTATTATATCCGTACAATCCATGGGATTAAAGTCGTGTTTCGGAGTGTATTTATGTCCCACTGATGGTATTGATGCTTCACGTAGAAAATAAAATATACAATTAAGGTATATACTAGCTGAGATGATATTTAATGATGTTAATAGTAATTATATAATGTGTGTAATGCTACTAAATAACTACTTGTACAAGGATTCTTTTTAATCTACTCATTACATTCTCGTTGTTGATACAGGTGACTACGGTGGAGTTTTACATCAGTATTCATATTCTTTTTCAAATAACTTGCTTGATTTTTCATAACTTGCATCGATCGAATGCATCCATATACCAATAACGTGTATTTACATTAGAATTTATCTTCGATTATACATTTCTGCATATCTTAGCGTTTATGCAACGTTAGTTACGCAATCATTCCAAGTTATACCTATGGCGTTCAATTATCAAGTTTCTTATACTAGAAATACTTATGCGAGCAAATTGAAATCAAAGTATTGCAATAAAAGTAAATATAATTCTTGATTACGCGCGTGATTTATCAGCGTGTTCGTTATATATGCGGAAAAAGCATTAAACTGCCTCATTACCTTTCGTTGCTCCCGCTTTGAGGATTGACTTAGCTCCTGGTTCTGAGGTAGGTTCAGACTTTGGCTCCGGCTCGGAAGTAGGTTCCGGTTCAGATTTCGGTTCAGGTTCAGATTTTGGTTCTGGTTCAGATTTTGGTTCTGGTTCGGATTTAGGCTCAGGTTCAGATTTTGGTTCTGGTTCGGATTTAGGCTCGGGTTCAGATTTTGGTTCTGGTTCGGATTTAGGCTCGGGTTCAGATTTTGGTTCTGGTTCGGATTTAGGCTCGGGTTCAGATTTTGGTTCGGGTTCAGATTTAGGTTCGGGTTCAGATTTAGGTTCGGGTTCAGATTTCGGTTCTGGTTCAGACTTTGGTTCTGGTTCTGATTTAGGCTCGGGTTCTGACTTCGGTTCTGGTTCGGATTTAGGCTCGGGTTCAGATTTCGGTTCTGGTTCAGACTTTGGTTCTGGTTCTGATTTAGGCTCGGGTTCTGACTTTGGTTCAGCCTCAGGTTGGGATAAGGGTTCAGGTTCAGATATAGGTTCAGGCGTCGATGGTGGATCTAACTTGGATTTAGGTTCTCGTTGAGATTTGGATTCTGACACAGGTTGAGGTTCCGGTTCGGAGATGGGTTCTGGCTCTGTGCCGATGATGACGGCCGACTCGGTTGCGCGCTCACCTGTGCAACAAAGCATGGAACAACGTGCAACTAACTACTTGTATTAAAAGAAACCATCACCTCGTGCGTCGTGTCTTGAGCGAGCGGAGGGAATTCTATTTAAATATATAAATTTACCTCTTAATATATAATAAATATATATATATGTGATAATATTATTGCTAACTGTGAAGCGAACTACTAATTTCCATTGCAAATACATTAGAAGCGAGCGTCTGATAATAAATACTCTCTTTCATAGTTAATTTAACAATCACGCTTACGTACCGTTAGCCAGTGATGTTTTCGTATCGGATGATCTACGTTTACGACCTATTACGAAAAAACGGCCAAGTTACTCCACTTATCATATACGTACTTATTATAAGATAAAAAAAATGATCTCTTACAATTAGATACAAAAACGAACCTTGTTTTGTGCTAACACGATAAGTCACGCTAGTTTGTACGGTAACATCATCTGGTCGATAGGTCACGGACGTTGTACCATCTACTTTAGCTGATCTCCTTTTAGCACCGGACCTTTCGCTATCGTGTTCTGGCTCCGGTTCTGGTTCTGATACTGGTTCTGGTACTGGTTCTGGTTCGGCTTTAGGTTCAGCCATGACAGATTTACTCATCGATTGGCTTTTACTTTCTGTGATCTTTCTTTCTGATTCTGGATTGGGTTCTGGTTCGGATTTAGGTTCAGGTTTTGGCAGTGGTTCATCTTTTGGCGGATCATTTATTTCAGGAAATGCTCGACATTCTGAAGTTAAGTTACTCGGTCTCCAACCAACACCGATCCAAGTGGTACTGTTTGCAACGAGGACACCTTCTAATTCCATGCTTGTCCATAAAATCCTCCAGTAAAAGGTTACGTCATCTGAGAATCGCTTCATCGTGTAAGATTCTAAATCTATGTCGACCGTTTTTATCGGTGATCCTGCAAAAAAGAATTAATTTGTCAGTGTCGTACTATTTGTCTCTACTTCATTCTGATTTGTTTGTTTTCTTTCTCTTTTTTTTTTTCTTGATTACGAAACGAGCTCTAACGTAATTAAGTATCATGGAAAAATAAAAAGGAAAAATAAATATGTTCGTTATTGCCGACACTTCGTCGTTGTAATTAATAATACAAAGAAACATCCTGGTGTGGTAACGTCAACTAATGAATTATGTAACGTTTATTGCAACTTTCGGATAAAAAATATAAATTTCCTCATGTAACTTCTTTAAAACAGAGTCACGATACAGTACGTTGTTATGATAAGAAGTGTTAAAACGTTAGGCTTATAATGTTATATAAACTTTGCCTATTTACTTTGATGAGATAGAAAGAGATTCATTCATATAGCATCTACGTTTTCTACGCTTTAAGAGTAGTACGATTTTTGGTGATTGTTTATACATGAACTTCCTCAATAAGTTTATATGTACAGGTTTGTCCAAGAAATTTGTGGATGAAATACAAACCGTACAACTTTAGAATCGTGTAAATAGAGACCTTGCAATACTGCTGGATTTTGTGCAATAACGATGACATTATTAGTTAGTTCGAAAAATGTGCATGCTCCTATTAAATTGATTTCTATAATTTTTACTTGGTCAAAGGGTTTCTCGTCAGTGATATACTTTATTGTTATCGTTGTTATCATTAAAAATAAATTTCTTTCGTCGAGCGGATAATTTATGTTCTATCCATTGAACTTACTTTTTGCGCAACCTGGTCCGAACCAACCGATGTTGCAGTAACAGAGCTTGGTGGGTGCGGTCGTACCACCATTGTCGATGCACGTGCCTTGAGTACCGCAATCCGTATCGTCCAGACACTCTTCCTTAAATTCGCACCTCGAGCCATGATAGAAACGATCGCATCTACATCTGCCCAGAAGATATCTCCCGTGCCCGCTACAGTCTTCCCTGTAGATCTTTTTATCAAGTATCTACAAAAAAATTCAACGAAAATTCGTTTTAACTTTTATGTACTTCTTTTTTCTTTTCATTAACATTCATTATAAAAAGGTTAACGATAATATGTAAATCATACTATTGAAAGGATTCATTTAAAACAAAATTTCTGAAAATATCATGGGCAAGTTACCGATAAATGACGAACACATGTAAGTATACAGGATGTCTCAAAAGTTACTTTTTGTCTAACTGAAAATGATCAATTTTGTTCAACAGGTATTTAGAATGATGGAATCTTAGTTAATACTTTTTTAACAACACTATAATTGGAGATTTATATCTTGAAATGAAAAACACAATATTGTCATTCTATTAATAAACCAATATTGATCTTTTCTTTTTTTTTTCTTTTCTCAGTAAAGAGACTTTTGAGATATCCTGTATCAGGTTATACAAACTTTGGAAACAAGTTCCAGAGACCTAAAAAAGCAGAAAATGTTTCATAAACGTGTTGTTGGAAATATTTTTTTTCTGAAGTTACGACGGTTCGAAGTTGTCCTGCAATGGCTGGAGAAATTATTTCGTAAAATCGCTTAGGAGTAACAATTTATGTTTATTTATTTCCTCGGTTTTGCCACGAACATTACCGACTTCCAGAAATGAGGATTTTTTACAGCAATTGCAAGGTACTTCATAAGCACTGAGAGTTGCGCAGTTCAAAGTTCAAGCTAGGTTTCATTTGCACCATTTGTACCATTTGAAAATTGAAAAAAATGCTTAAGAAATGGAGGTTAAAGGAAAGTTAGAAGAATTACGAGGAATTTCGAAATAAAACTTAAACTACTTGATGTGATTATTTCTCTAGTTATTGCAGACAAATTTCGAATCGTCGTAACTCTAGAAGCAAGTGTTTCCGACCTGATATATTTTGTTTATTTGGGTTCCTGGAATTTATTCCTTAAATTTGTATAGATTATTTTCATTGATAAGATCAATATAACACACGTTATGAAAATTTTCTTATTATAACATGATCTTGTTTGTTTTCTTGAGATAATTTATGTTTGTTCGTGAGAAAATATGTATTAGATATAAATATTGAAGAAATTTTTCTTTTCCATAAACTATTCTCGGTAACATAGTGGATCATTTATTAGTATAATGAATTTAATACTACTTTCATCATACTTACATCGATATCTGCGCATGACCAGAACCTATAACTAGAACCCCATTCGTCAGCTTTTCGAAGGAGTCTGATTGTGCAGTCGATACAGGTAAAGTTTTGAGGTAACTGAACATGATAACTCTGAGCTCTGCAATATTACAATACAAGGACATTTATAAGATTATGAGAGATAACTTGTCGTAATGTTTTTCACAAAACTCACGTTGCATCGTCTTCAACAAACTCGCTGTGTTGTGTAATGGGTGTTAAATCGACCAAAGGTCTGTCGAGGCTATCAAGAATTTGAAGTCGAAATCCTCCCTGGAATAAAACAAGAGGAAATAATTTTAACATTTACCATCTTTCGTATATAACTACATATAGATGACCTGTATTTAACACCAAAAAAATAAGAAAAATGATTTATACTTATATAATATAGTAATTTAACAAAATTTGACATTTTAAGTAAATTAAGACGATTACAAATTTTACTCTATTGTTTTTGTACCATACAACAAAAAATGTATTTTATGATTTATTTTATATTACAATAATTTATATTATAGAATAAATCATAAAATAAGTTTATTCAATATCTTTTTACTTAGTACAATGCCATAATTTCCGGTATATATAATAATACTGATAATTAACAAAAATATTTCTAATTTACTCTTATTAATTTTAACATTTATTGTAATACAAAAATGTTTTAATTTGGCATATTCTATCGAAACCGAATATTAAAAGTAACATAATAGCCAATTGTTTCTATAATTTTCAAACTGTATAAAAATCTTGTGTCTCATAGTACGTGCTATTGTAAAGTTTCCTTTACTTATACCAATCTAATATACAATCTCAAACAGATTTACTGTTCAAGGTAGAACCTGTCACCGATTTGTCATGTAATTTGATCCCACACGTACTGCACCTTTCGATGCACGAGTCAATGAATTATTGTGCGGTCATCGTCTGGTTCTTTGTTCTTATGTAAAAGCTACCTTTGAGGTGGGTAGAACGTACTCATTCATCTATGTATGTATCTCCTATGACTTAACACTTTAAATAAATATAATCTACTAACTTACATTTAGACAGAATTAATATTAATTAATTAATGAATTATTAAAATAACCATAATGAGATATAATAGGTTTTTATATTATAATAGCTGGTAAAAGATGTATTTACAAAACGTGGTTTATTATTTTTAAATCACTAACAATAAGTTGAAGTATAAGACTAGTTTCATAACAGTCAGTAAGTAATCTCAATTTTTCCGCCGGAAGTATTTCGCTTAGTAGTTGTTAACAATTTTGATGCTGTATTTCTCTTCACTTAGATTATTTTTTAAATAAACACGCAACCAGATACTAGAACTATTATTTTGCAAGTGTATAAGACACGGAAATAATAACAATTAAAGACTGATTAACATACAATTATTGTTTATCGTCAATTAGGATAATGACGATATATAAATGAAGACGTAATGTTAACAAATTTAAAATAAATCATACTAATTGTTTTTAAAGTAACGATAATTCAAATCAACCAATTCAAATAATCATTAAAAATACTTAGCAATACGTAAACATTAATTCGCATTATAATAGTAAAAACAATGTAAATTCTGTTCTTGATTTTTTTTTTAAATCTAAAATAAATAGTCGAATAGTGTTAAGAATGCCAAGTCAATCCCAAAAGAATTTTCATCGGGTCAACATTCCGTAAGATCATCAAGAAACAAGTAAAAAAAAAATACCAAGAGACTTGGAATACGAGTAAAGACGTTGTCACCTTTGATATATATGTATTCGTTTGGTAATACGAGTTAGCGACGATATTCGACTTACGGTATTCGACATACCTGTCTACCACCGAAACGGATGCCCGTGTATTTATGCGTAGAAACATACGCACACATACACAGAGACAGAATGATTTTTAACCAACGGAAAGCCGTCTTTTCTCTACCTCCTTTTCAGCTAACCAACCTACCTACGTGCCTACCTACCTACATAGTACATAAGTAGTACATACAATACTATACGAGCTTGTACATGTGTATGTACAGTATATACGGATGTCACATACCAACAAAACTTAGCTTCTGAATTATTCATCGTGCGTTACCTTGAGCGACGAGCACTCGTCGTCGTCGTCGTCGTCGTCTTCGTCGTCTTCGTTGTAAGCTGACTCTGTAGTTCTTTTCTATCTATCTCTCATTCTTTCATTCTCTCATTTTCTCTTTATAGTAAACGCTCATAGACAATTTGACAACGTATTGCACACCTACGCTTGTCAGAGCTACACGTCACGCATAATATGAAGCCCCAACGCATACTCCTCCTCTGCCACCTAATTCGGTTTGTTTTTTTTTTCTTCCATTGTTATTATTGTGTCATTATCATTAACGTTGTATCTTCTATATACGGTGGGAAAGGATCAAAATGCTTAGGATTATTCGAAGGTTGATTAGATTGATGTTTTCTATTCAAGAGAGCTCATCTTTGAATTGTTTTATTTTATTTGAAAGACTTGTGGTTGGTTATTTTTTTAAATATTTTTCTTTGATATATCTACGAGATATTAAGATGAATTCGTTTCTTCCATACAATGATTATTTAATAAACGTGAGAAAATAGATCAATTTATTCAAGATTATATTGATATGAAAGAATCTTTATTAATCTAACACAGGTACTATATTGTGAGTTTATTACGAAACACAATATAGAAACAGAAAGAGAATAAAATGTGATTACATGCAGATTTTATATATCTACGATGATGTTATATTATCTACAATCTTGCTAACACATACATATATGTACAGATTCTATTTATTCTTATTTCTGAAATATCTGAAATAAATAAATAATTAATTGATGTTTTTTGAATTTCTACCACACATGGTGGTTCCAAAATAATATGTCAATTACATTTGTGTAATTAAGATCTTAAAAAAAATTAGTTTTGAAAAAGCAATTATAAAAAATTATATATATACGCAAATGTATGTGGCAGGAGTATAGAGGATATGTAAAAATAAAACACAAAAAATTAATTAAAATCATCTGTACATGTATGTATGCACATACCTAAACTAGCACATACGACTAAAATATCGAAAATCAAACGAAAATATCGTATATCCAATAAATAAATAAATAAATACAATAATAAAAAATCTTATGAAATATGTTAAATTGAATTTTTTCTTTGTTTTTTTTTTGGGGGAACTTTGATCACCGTTTTTTCTCAAAGCATTACGTGGGATTGCAACTAGTTTGAAAAGACGGAGGATTTGTGCCTTTCCCTTGGTTCACCAATGAGCTGGGAAAAAAAGTTCATGCGGAACGCATCAACGGATTTAATCGTTTCCGTGATAAAAAAATAAAAAGAAAGAAAAACAAAGAGAACAACGCAAAATGGAGGTATACTTACAATTAATAGAATATTCTTACTTTTATTTTGAAACGAGTCATCCTTAGATCGTTATACTTTTGTTTTTGTTAAGTACTATTCTATAGTTTGGAAACACAAAAAGTAATAATGATTTACAATTGGGAAAAAAGTCACTTTAATCTATTTCTTTTCGATAGCATTTATGGCGTTACGGTCGCGAGAGAATTCGAAATGCGCGCTTTCACGACGATTTGCTGGCTCACTCACATCAGAGTCGGCTCTGTACGATTGTGTTATGCATGTTAAGTATGCTTGTGAATAGGAAGAGAGTATATCTACACTCGATGGCGAATAATAGCGTGAACGTTTGCATGTAACGTTGAACGGAGAGAGAGAGAGAGAGAGAGAGAGATCTTTCATCGGAATGTCCAGTTCAATTTCTTTGGAATCTTTTTACCGTCTTTTTAATTTATTATTTAAAAATATTAATTATATATTGGAGAAACATTGTAGAAGCTTATATCGTTATTAAATTCATATACGATAAATCAGGTAGGTATCTCAATTTACGAGTCGTGATTATCTCTTTGATACTTTAATTTATTATTTAAATATAATAACAATATTGGAATTAATTATTGAAGACTGTATTGTTATCAAATTTATGTAGGATAAATTATCCTACTTTTTAATTTATGGGTCGCATTCTAATATTGGGTTGTATTAAATTTTGAATGGGTTATTGAATGATATCTCTCTTTCGTTAAATGAAAATAAGGAAAGGAATAATTCATTTCTAGAAAAAAACTTTCCTTGAGAGTTTATGAGAATACCAGAGTAACAGTTATGTTTGTTAAATAATATACAATGAGATTTCAGTCTATCAGATTTTTTTTTTAAATGTTACCAACACTTAAAGTTATGAAACATTTGGAGAGAGAGAGAGTTTGGTCTTCAAATTAATATCTGTTCAAATTGTTCAAAATATATTACAAGTTAATTTTGTTATATACGATATACCTGATAATATTTACAGTTATTAAAAGCATTTAATAATAAGGCCTATAATTTGAAAACGATTTTAAAATGATCAGAATTGAATCGATTGAATCCGCGGTCAATGTCGAACACGATTCAAACGCTTTCATTGGTTTCTTTAGTTTTAATGACGCACCTGCAAAACGGCCTACCACGAACTACCGAGGGAAAGTATCGTAGTGAAATAATACTATGCGGATATGATTTTATCCGATTCCTCGCGTAACGGTTAACGTTTCGATTTTTCACGAGTTTTTCGTGCTTCGTTACTTTTTATAAGAAATATAGCAAAAGTTAATACATACAATATAAATGCATAACGAACAATTCTTCCTACATCGTGGTCGGTTGTGTAAATTATTTTACTGCTAAGGATCGGAAAGCTTAATAGGTATAGGTATAGCGATTAACAAAATTAATCATCCCTTCAACGAAATTGAATAACTTCTGTTTCTTTTCTTAAATAACGTATAACTGCAATATCCTGTTAAGAAACTTTCTTATCGAATTTTATTGTAATAATGGTTACTAACATTTTCGATATTGTATTCCTACAATCGATTGATTATAATTTTATTATAATTTTTACATAATCAATTTTCATCATGTTAATTTATTAAATGCACTTTTAAAATTTCTTTCGTTAAATTTAAAAGATTAAAAAGAAATATCTAATATAAAAAGTATGATTATGAATTGTCCCTTATTGTTAGTATCATTAAACTACAAGGAACATTCTGAAATGCGTATTAGGCGAATAAAAGATATTTATTTATTTATTTCTAATAAGAGTAAAATCTAATGTAAAAATTACAAATGTTCCTATACCATTTATCTATAAAATATTATGAGAGTTTTAACAAGAAGTATTTTTGATTTGTGTTTCAAAGATGAAGTGTAATAATTTTGTAAATATATTGTAAATGATGATAATAATAATCAAATTGTAAGCTTACCCTGTGAGGATAAGATAGATGCCACGTGATGTTGAAGTTACTTCCGGAAAGTAAGGTCGTCTTAATGGTACCTGAAATAAAACAAGGTCCAGTTAGTTCACGAACGTTAGCAAGAAAGTCGGACGACGATGCGTCGTCGACGTTCGAAGTCCGTTATAATACGCGTCATTTAAATTCGTCGAATGTTTTCAATGGCACGAGAGGTTGGCTATAATATCTTCCTTGGCACGTTTAACGGCTTTGTAATTTCGTACCTAAGGAATTTCTGTGTTAACAACAACGATCGAATTTTAATCGAAAATCCTACGCTTCTTTTCGTAATCAAGGACACGAGAAGATTACAAAATTAGAGCGGTTTGCGTAATAAAAAAAGAAAAATGTCAGCGTACACATTTTTAACTGTTTATTAAAAGATATTCTTTCGCAAAGAAAAATTCTAAAAAAGGAGCAAATAATTTTGAGCACGAATCATTTTTTCAACTTTTAACGTAATTTTTTAAATATAAATCTTATTGTTAGCTGTAATAATAAAAAGTAAACTCAAATATTTTGTTTTAGATCAATAAAATTGGCAAGATCATTTACGCGAGTTGCAGAAAATTCCTTAGAGACTTCATATTGTAAGCAGCTGTTTTTACAATATTTTTACTTTGTGTAAAATTACGTTTCATTGGTTAAAACTTTAATCATAAGGATAAAAAAGATTCGTCCTTTTCATTACAAAATAAATTCACGGAAAAAAATATTCATTATTCTTGTGCTGCCACTTAGCTAGAACAATCTCTTAAATTATATTTCTTAGACTTTCACCTCTTATTACAGATAATCTTATTAGTTTAGCAACGTTTTAAGGAAAAATTTCAAACAGTTGATATGATGAATCAGATTTTAGCAAGAAATAACAAATTAGGGGACTTTATTAGCACTTGTTCTACTATATACGAAGATAAGGGATTATAGGGCATCGCCTTTCACAACAAACTTTACCTTTTATGGAAGACGTAACGCGTACACTTCGCGTGAAGTCCCGGAAGGAAAGCCGAGAGTTCCCTACCTGGCACGCTGCTCACACGAATCAGTGGCCAGTGTCGACAGCCCGTCGATTAAATTATGAGAGAATGTTTTTACTTGGTCTGACAAGAGCGAGAGAGAGAGAGAGACGTACTACGATTTCTACGATGGAAAGGAAGAATGTCTTAAAGACCGCACTACCTGTTGTACGTTTTTTTACTCCTACGATATGTTTTTATCGAATCATATGTATCGAAATGTTATAGAGACCTAGTCCTTTAAATGTTTCAATAAATAGTAGTAGTATAAGTATTATAGTAGTAAAATTTTAAAGAAAGAAATAGGATATTCTTAAATGATTTTTTCAAATATACGTACATGAACTTGTTTTGACAATTGTACGTTCCTGTATGTTTAATCTGTCTGTCTTTTTCTTTCGTTTTTGAAAGGAAGACTGCGAGTACATGAATGTGGCATTTCAAGCATACCTTTATAGAAGCATATATGTACGCTTATATATATATAGTGAACGGAAAGTTGCTCGGAAAGTACTATACCGTTCATTATATACCGCTTACTCACACTTTCGCGATAAATTGAGGCTCATACGTACAGTAGTTTCTGGTAAAACGTTACAATACTCGAACGGTATGTTATGTATGTAATATTCTCTATATATGTATTTTTTAAGTGTACGTCAATGATTATATGCATAAGTATATACTTTAATACTATAATATTATATTTTAATTGATTTACTTCGATATAATTGAGACCATTTCTAAATCCAAAATATTGCATATTTATATATTTTTATTTTCAAATGTTTATACAGGTCTATACAAAATTTATACTATCTCCGATTTTGATCGTTATGATTACTTTGTTAAAAAACAGAAAAAATTAGAAATTGTTTATATAATATTTATAGATTATTTATTAACTTATGTTAGATATTTTGATATATGTATAATATAATCTATATTTTTTTCCTCCAAAATGAAAACAATTAATATTTCATTCTAATTTTTCATTTAAATGAATAAAATATAAACACCTTATAGATATGCATGATCGCTACACGTGTGCCCTCGAAGGCAAACCCACGCATGCAACAGCCAAGAGATATACATGTACAAGTGTGTGTGTGTGTATATATACATGTATACGAAGTGGAAGGTAATGCCCCATGAGAGTACAAGACACTGGAGGTACCAGCTCTCAGAGAAAGTCGCTTCGTATCGAACTAGCTTCGACTATATTTCCCTCTCCCCCACCCCTCTCCCTCACCCTCCTTCGCGCCACTACTCTTAAAACCTCAGAGATTGACTCTCAGCGTTAATGTCGTTTTCCCATAGACCTTGTCTCCTTCTCTTCTCCAATCCTTTTCCCACTGATGAACATATACGTAGTACGATGCACCAAGTATTATAAATCGAAAATATATGCATGTGGTTCTTGGGATCATTTAAGATAATCGTCTAACTGGTCACAACTATTTTCTTGTATTTTTACTTTCTTGAAATTATACGTATTTCCATCGAATTTCTTACGGTTAACAGATTAATTTTTAAACGTTTCATCGCGTAACTCGTATTAGTGAGTTTATCTTAGGCAACACCTGTTCGGGTATTCATTAGTCTGTTATGTTAAATATGTATTATACACGTAAGGTTTAGAAAACGGATGGAATTAGTATCTTAATAATTTTCAAATTGTTGATACGAATGGAATTTTTATAAAGTTATTAAATTTATGAATGTTATTTTTATAATTATTATTTTTTTAAATCCTATTATGTTATAAGTTGAATATTTACGTGCAACTCTAGTCAATATTTAAATAGAAGAGAGACTGGAAAGAGAGGAAAAACATACATATTAAAGAATCTTTCTGTTTGGAAGAAATATTTATGAAAAATATTTTCTCTATTCATCCGTTCATTTTTATTTTATTTCAAGCATGATTTTTCTTTCTAATAATTACTATCATTTATTTATTCGATTTTCTTTCATTTTGTATATATCTTTCTTGCATTAGTCATTCTGATTTACCTATATCATATTCAGCTCCCGTATTAAGTTACTATATTACATCTCGGTCATCATAAATATTACATAAGGTTGGTTACTTACCGCGTGGCATACCACAGGGGCCAGGTGTCCTGCCATTGTCGAGAAAATCCAAATCATATGTCCTCGCTCGTGGAAACGTCAAAGCGACATGAGAATGTACTATCTTCCAAGATAACGTTAACGAGGTAAGAAAAATTACGAGTTGCGCGACGATGCTTGACGCCATTTTGGAGAACCGTCTTTTTTCTTTTGTTTACAACGTTGACGTCACGATCTTTCTTCGTTTTTAAATTTGAAACGATGACGATAGCGACAACGACGACGACAACGACGATTCTTAGTTTTATTATCTTTTTCCTTTTACGTCCTTTCACCTCCTTCTGCTTCTCTTCTTCTTCTTTTCCTGCAATTTTTTCTCGCAGTCCGGCATGGGCGTCCCTTGCTCGAGCCTCTCGAGCTCCACTTCTTTTAATCAGATGGATCTGAGGAACAAATATAAATAAATATATTAATTAATTAACTAATTAATGCATTCAATCATTCATTCATTTTATCGATAACGATTTAATCTAACCGAGATTTAACATTACAATTATCGATAGATAATGAAAAGTCTTTTTATTCTACCTTTTACTAGTTTGAATCACTTTTTTTTCTAAAATGTTTACTACTATTCAATATTTTACAACTATCCAAAAAAGTAAAAACGTAACATGTTTATGACACGAAATTATGCCACCTTCGAAACCTATTAAGTTTTATCTGACAGATTTTTTTGTATTGCCAATAGCAATTGAGTTATTCAGGTGGCCTGTATCAAATACCTCACTCGATATACTACGATATTATACATATTTATCTGAAAGAAAAAAAGTCAAGAAATAAAACTGCAGACTGATTTTTATAGTTGTAATATTAAAATATTTTGTAGAAATTGTGTAAATGATTGTTAATAATCTTTCATGTTGGTCAATGTGATATAAATCATTAAGGGAAAAAAAGGAAGATTCCTAAGTAGATAAGTAAAAATAAAATGATAAATTATAGCTACACGATAGACTCGTTCGACCAGATTTGGTATCTGGTATTGCGTCATATTTTGATCGAGCATATTTTGAATGCCTTGATCGAAAACAACAACGGATGATTAAGAAAATTTTACAAATACCATACGTTTCAAATATATTCTTGCTCAGAATAACCTAATTGAATGAGCTTTTACTTATTGCTATTTTTATTTATACTTAGATGAACGATTTATATATTTTATAAATACAAATAAGATTTATTTAATTAAAATACTAGAGAAAAACGAATATAAGTATATAATATAAATACCTTATAAATTTTGATATAATTATTTATTTTTTATTGTATCTTAAATTACAATTATAATGTGTTTTAATTCTTTCAATTACTACAAATTATTTACATATTAAAAATTTGAATTAAAAGATTGCAATTGATAAAAAATATATAATAAATTCATTATTATTAGACTTAGAATTTCTCTAAGTAAATGAATACTAATACATGATTAATTGTTATTTCCATAGAGTTGCTAGACTCGTAACATTCGTAGATTAAATAATAGATGAAGAATTTTACTGCTCTAATTGTAAGATTTTTTAAAAAATGTTTAGCAATTAAAAAAAAACAATAAGTAATAATTCGATTAAGTTAAAATCAATGCGCGAGTGATTGAACCTGGTGTTACCTAACTCGATAGTATTTACACTGCTCGTTCACGCGTCCTTAATTTTTTTTGTTCTTTCTCTCTCTCTCTCTCTCTCTCTCTTTTTAACTATCTATCTCGTCAGTTAGGCTTGGTCGAGGAGAGCTAGATAAACGAGAAAAGGAAGGAAAAATGGACACAGGGACGAACGAAGTGAAAGACACAGAGGATGAATATGGGTATTGCTTGGAAGCGAGTTAGCAGCGAGCTAGCAAGCCAAGCTGGCGACCACTTACGATGCTTGGATTCTTCTCTTCTCGTGAATAAGGTTCAAGAAGAGAAGGATCAGGGGAATGGTGGAGAAGAAGGAGAAGAAGAAGGAGGGAACGTCCTCCTTCGGCGTGTGTGCCGAGGAAAACGTACCGACATTCCGATCGACTCCAATGCCGTACATCGTTCTCATTGACATAACGAGTAGGTAAGTATCATGGCACGCTTCTAGACTGGTTTCTAGCCAGTGTTAGAACGGGTCAATAATATCGATAGAAATCAAAGAAGATTTCTTTTAGCCGTGAAAGAAATTTAAAACAAAAATATCTACATATTATGGAGAATTTAAATATACGAAATACTAGCAATTTACAAATAAATTTATATTGTATTATTACATTTTTATAGTAAAAATATATTAAATTTTCTCCTGTATGTATTCCTATCTTATTTTTCAAGAAATATTTTTAACCTGAAATATTATGCAAATAAAGAATTCAAGAATAAAATTAAGTGATTACGATATTAAAATCATTGGTTCAGTATTTCAAATAGATGTTCGGTGTTTATGATAAAATACAGGAATGTAACCTGTAAATAAAATTATTATTTATATTTATTGTTTATTTTACAAAATATTGATAAAAAATCTTTTAGTGGTATTAATAATTTATTCTTGACTTTTCTGTATTAAAACGAGGTCAATATATTACGAATCAAAAAAGAAAAAAATATAATGTTTCTAATAAATTACATCAATGATAAAAAATAACATAAAATATAAAGTAAAATATGAAATTAGATAACGAGCAGTCTTGTATATTTTAATTGTTATTTAAATTCTCTTAATTTGTATTTATTATGTACGGTTACTATACTGATCCAATAAATAGAAGGTTACTAAAACAAAAAAAAGGGCTAGCTAATTATAATATTTGTTTTGCTTTTTATTATACACTACTTTTTTCCTTTATATATTTTACCGTTAGAAAAATGTAAAATTTCTCAAACAATAAACCTGAATTATTATTCGAATTCATGGACTCATATAAATAACGAATTATTTTCTCTTATATTCCTTTCTAAATTACGAGGATCGTAAAATCAAATGAAAATAAGCACGTAATGTGTAGACACGAGAAAAATACTTCTCGAGTTTGTAAGAATACTTATACTAAAATAAGAGTTTCTAGCACAGACATAACCATTTTCGGTTCTCGAATATTGTTCACGTATCTATGTGCGAGAAAAACGACTAGCCTGAAGATATGATAATGAAAAAAAACTGTCCTGTCTTCTTTCGAGAAAGTCGATTCTTTCAACTGTAGTTTCATTGGCAGGTTCGTTGCGATCGTGCAAAAGGATCATGAAAACTTTCGCTCTGCTCGTCACAGACATACATAGGTATGTATATAAGTAAATACGTATCTATGTATCTCTTCTCTTACTAATGTATACTTTCTACCTAGTTCCTCGTTCTCAAACATCCTAACATCTAACTTCAAATTATTTATTCTTCGATATTTTACAATTATTAACGTGTATTAGTATTTTTATAATTCAAGTAAAAAAAAAACATCTTAAAGAATGATTAATATTATTTTATAATATATTTTACAATTATATATATTATTTGTTTGCGATAATAATAAATAATCTAGAGATTTAATGGACTAAAAAAAAGGTGTATTTAAAAATGAATTTTTAATGCATTAAGAAACATATGATTTTATTTAAAATAATGGCGATTACTTTAAAAAATTTAAAAAAAAAAATGACTTTGAAATACTTAGGTGCCGTAGAGAAATTTAAATTTTGACGAGTATATGTGAAACGAAATTTTCGAGTAGAAAAAACAATATTAATCGATGGTCTTTGATCGTTGCACATGCAATGAAGAGGTTCGAAAGGAATGTCGAGAAAAAAGAGTGTGTAAACTACCATTTCTCGGAAGAGCATAAACGGAAATCGATAGAAAACATTTTCCTCGATTTTATCGATCCTCGTAGTCGATCGGCAAAGAATTCTCTCAGGTTACGCGCAGGAAACCGATGTTTTGCAACTTATACGGACCTGCTCATAAATCTTAAAACGAGATTACTGAAATGCAGTTAGATCTTTTAAACATTGCGAAATACAATTTGTCGTACGTAAATAAGTACTAGAGTTCCGATCGATTCTAATCATTTTCTTTAAAAAGAAAATGATTAAATTATTAATTAATTCGATTAAACGTAACTAACAGTGGCAACAACGAACAAAATTTGACTGATGAAAAATAGAAAAGAGCGAATGTTTTTATTATACAAAAGTCATTGGAAAAAGTAGGTTTATGTTTTAATATTTTTTAATAAATTTACTAAATATGATAAATAGATTCATTCGATAGATATCTTATTTGAAGCATCTAATGAATTGATGATTCAATTTAAAACCCTCGTTTAGAGATCGCTAAAAAATAAATAAATAATAAAATAATAAATACAGATATAAAATATTTGACTTGAAGTCGTCCGATATCGTTGAAAGAAACAAATAAGATATTAAATTGAATTTAAAAAGGAATTAATAAAAGTAAAAGAATATAGAAAAATATTGAAAAAATAGTTACTAAAAAAATTAGATTCGTTCGGTAGAGTAGAGAAAAAAATTCTCTTCACTTTGGCAAAGTACCGTTGAGATATACAAGTGCGCACGCGTTCGTTCTTAATTCCCGCCCAAACCAGCCGGAGATATAAACGTGCGCTGGATTCCTGCGGAGAAACCTTCGTGCCACAGGCATTCCGTAAGGAATTCGTTCCTCGTGCTTCTTACAGGGAGAGAGAGAAAGAGAGAGAAAGAAAAATAACTGGAAAATACTATATAGAACGCACGAACAAATAAAAGATGAAATAACAATAATAAATTTGTAAAAAAAAGGTGACAGAGTACTTTTCTTCTATTATATTATAAATATCGTATTATATTATATTAGTAAGCGTGTGTGTGTCATTTTACTCTCCCTTTTCCGAGTTTGAGTCACTTTTCTGCAAACAGCTTCTCACATTTTTTTAATACTACCAAAGAGATCTCATTTTTTTACCGCCTCTCGGGAATTAACATAACGCGATTTTGGTTTTTCCGAACAGGTCACCACCTATTTTACTTTACTAACCGTACCCACGTCGATTATAGTATATTAGTATATGTTTAATTAGAATTTTATCATGTATTATTTTATTGTTTTATGTATTATTGTATTAACTTATATATATAAGTTTAGCTACAATTATCTTATATATTATATTTAGGTATATAAGAATTTATTGATGATTTTTTTATTTATCTAATAAATACATTTAACTTTTATTTGCAGTTAAGGAAATTATTATTTAAAATTAAACAATGATAATAGTTTTATTAATAAGTAACAAATTACAATATATACTTAATGTGTACTGTAAAATACTAATAATACAAAAATTAAATAAAATTCAACTGAAACATATATTAATGTAAACAATACAAGATAAACAATATTTATTAATGTTAAAGTCTAATAAAAGTAATAAAACGAGATAAACTTTGCGATAAAATAAGAAAATAATATAAAACAAAACGGATTATATAGAGAAGTCGAGGAATCTTTTTCTTCTTCGTTCTAGGAAAATACACAATAACATTTCAGGACTTGTGAAGAATGTTTAAATACTTTTATGATCGGTTGCAATATATCGAGATTCCTTGCGCGCCACGATACTTCGTTCAACTAGAGATAGAACGACCGCAATAAGAGTATGGATGAAAGTGGTCTATGACGCTCCAGGAAATATTGCAGACATCGAGAAAGAGAGAGAATTGCAAAGAACGCGATAATAGTAAAATCGAAAGGGATACAAGTGTGTTTCTTCTAGGTGCTAATAACGTATCCTCTTTCCAAGATGGAAATATAACCTTGCGTAAATAATAAAAAAAAGTCGAGAGATAGAGAGTATGTATGTGTAAAAGAAAACAAATTAAATTTTAACAATATGACAAATAGAAAGTATTTAAAATACATTTAACGAATTATTATATCATTTAAAGTAATAACAACCAATAGCCGACTGAGAGAGTAAGTTTTCAAATATTTTTCTTACACAATTAAAAAATAATGTAGAAATATCGATTTATCGATTTAAATTATCTTATTCATCTAACATTATTATTCAAGCTGTATCATTTAAAGTGTAAATAAAACATTGTTATATTCTTACCTTGTATAAGTCCACCTAAATTATACGATGATCGTAGCAGCAATGTAAAAATAATCAAACACCTGATGTTAAAAAAAAAAAAAAGAATAGAAAGAAAAAAAGGACAAGGTGCCCTCTTATCCCTTTCTAAAATAAACGTTCAAAGTCATGACAAGTCATGTCGTAGTTGTCGTTGAACAGACTCGGAGAGTTGCTATTGGAGAGAGCCTGCTTCGATACTCGCCCGGTGTTGTTCAGTACGCGGCCATTTTGGTAACGTTCGTGTATTTCCGTACGTTTAACTCGAGTCGAGTTACGAACTATTTGGTGATTTCAACGAGCACGCGATAACGTAAAGTCGATTAAGAAAGATCGACAAGAAGGAGGTCGTTTTCAGATTCGCCACGCGGATTTCTCAACGTTACGTCGCTGTGTGTGTGTGTATGTCTGTTTGTATGAACGAGAAGGTGAACGAAAAAGACAAAGAGAGAAAGAGAGAGAGAGAGAAAGAGAAGGTAACACGACGGGATCTCGTCTCGAACTGACTGTTCTCGCATAGAACACGGCGAATGCGCCCTCGAAGAACGAGAACCAAACCCCCTACCCATTCCCCTTTACCACCTCTCATTTCCCTTCTTCTTCTTCTTCTTCTTCTTCTTCTTCTTCCTCTTTCTCTTTATTTATTATTCTTCTTTCTCTCTCTTTTTCTCTCTCGTTTTTTCTCTTTTCTATCCACTACCCCCCCTCATCACTCTTACTCCCTCTCTTTTTCCCATGTCGTTAAAACGTTTGCTGCACTGTACTATGCTTACTTACCTGCTGGAGAAGCTAAGGTTATCCTACCACTCTGTTAACGAAAGAGACTCTCTCGCGTTAGTCACTAGTTAGTCTCTTTACAAACACACCACTCTCGGCTACCTAGGTAATTCTATTTCTCCTTGCTCGCTTTTAAAAATATAAGTATTTATACAACGTGCCCACCGATGTCAACATCCTATTCTCCTACTTATTATCTTCTTTTTCTTCTTTTGGAATATGACGAAAATATATATATATACTTGGTTATTGTTACTCGAATGACGTGCCAAATCTCGTGAAAATGTCTCCCATAAGAAAATTAGCTACTTTTGGAACAATGAACTGTACCCTATCGATCTTCCTCATTGTTTTTCTCGTAATCCACTGAAGTATTATGGTCCCATTCGTGCTCCGACAAAACTCGGTTCCGTTTAAATCGTTCGTTGCGTGATGATCGTGGGAACGATAGGATGGTTACGAAGAGAAAGGCTGTTTTCTCATGTAAAAGTGAAATGAAATATTAACGGTTGGAAGGAAACCTTCCTTCGTTATTTTATTCTCACTTTATCTCGTTTTCTTTTTTCTTGTTTCTCTCCAGCTTAGGAATATTTAGAAGAGAACGAGGGAAGATACGAGAGAGAGAGAGAGAGAAACGGAATGAATGACTCCGAAGTCGACCTTTAGCAGGTGTATGGTTGTTGGACATGAGAATATGTAAATTGAAGGTCGTATCGCGGATAGGACATCCTTGAAGCGTGACTTTCTATATATATATATAATTGTATTATGATATTTTTGATAAATAAGGAAACAGAGGCAACTGAAATATTCCTAATGTCTTTTTATCTCTTCTTTTCTTTTTTTAATATAATGCACAAATAATTGGTAGTATTCTGTTGACCAATAAGTACTGTCGGAATTTTTAATATAAAAAATAATAGTCTCCTTTATTTCGATAAGAGACGAAAGTAATTATAAAAAAAAATAAAAAATTTATTTTTCTTAAAATATACAGATATTATTTTTAAAAAGTAAATACGCCTGTTATAAAATAAGCTTCTTGATGACCTACTTATTTACCGATGGCCTACTTTTCTTATCAGTGACCTATATTTTTATAGATGTTTTTTATTTCTAACGATAGATTTTTATTTAATAAGATTTATAATAATAACTATCTTATAATTATAAAAGTTCAAATAAAACAATCATAGATTGAAAATAGAAATAATGATGATAATTTAAATGCTCGAATAAAAGATACGATAATTTAATTATTCATTTTCTAAATGGATACCACTTATCGGAGTTTAAATTAAATCGAAATAGATATATAAATGTAAACGACAATAATGATAGTCGATGCTCGCATGAAATATGATTTATTAATCGGTAACTGACGTGTCTTTTGGTTTTTAACAAACCACCAACGCGTAGCTTGGGCGGAGTTTGCGCAACATTTAATTGCGAATATGTACTCAATATCCTTGAACCGCGCGCAGTATGCGAATGCTATCATTTGTAAAGATGTTACTTCATTTCTAAGGAAATTGCACTGCGTACAGAATAAAAAGGATGTTCGACTAGCCGATGAGAAGGTGTCACGTTGTTATCGAAGGTGCATCTCGTCTCTGTAATACACAAACTATTGATAATGGGAGTGGCACTCTTTAGATTCTTGCTTTATTCTTATATTTTAATATATAAAAATATACTTTTATGCTTATAAAATTTTAATCATTTAAAGTTTCAATTCACTTCTATGGTAATTTTAATTATTAGTAATGATTTATTGCTTTTTTATAGCATTACAAGGAGAATATATTAAATTAATTAACAATAAAATAACATAAAATAAAAAAATTCTAATTAATAGTAGTAATGATAAATTATCCTATCGAATGATATTGATACAGCCAATACGTTGTACTCGTTTTAATTTGTTACATATCATAGTTATTTATGATTGCAACCAAATAGGATGAGATAAAATATGAAAGAAACATTTAACGTATATATATATATATATATACTTCTTAATATAAAATACGTTGCATAGTAATGACATAAATATGTAACTTAATCATTAAATAGTTTTCTTTTTTTTTTAATTAAAATGATAGATAAACTTAATTGAGCGATTCGTAAAAATATTTGTGTTCTAAGAGATATCACGAGGTACGACTTTCAAATCAAGTATGCTGCTGAGCTCGCTGGCAAGTCGTTTGAAAAATCTCGTTTCTTAACGTTTGTACTTCGATTTTCCATTCAAGAATGTCGGCTCGCGTATTAAACGTATTACTCACGACAGAAATCAGGTTGACTTTCCTACATAAAGCAAATTATAATTAACATTCATAAATCGATCCGATTCGTTCTTATGTTCTTGCGGCTGCATTTATTAAGATATTATATGTCGATATGATCAAGACCTTCTTTAGAATTTAATGAGTTGTCAATCGAAATCTACTTTACCGACTAATTTGATCGATCAAATATAATATTAAAAATACAGTGCTTTATTATAATTTTTCTCAATATTATTGTGATTAATAATTCATAAATTGGTCTATTTTTTCTGAAATAAAATTTAACAATTAAACTTCTTTCATCGAGTTTACGAAAATATATTGTACTGTATTAATTATGTTATTATAAATATGAAATAAAGACATCCACGTTTAGCTAAAACTACCCTAAACTCATTTTTTCTTTGAAAAATTTGACCAATACAATTTAAAAAGAAGGATTTAAATATTAATTATTTATCTTTTAATAGGAAACAAATGTATACTCAAAGACGACTATTTTAATCAAGATATTAAACCTGTAATATTTTTCTAGTGCATTATATCAAGTTACGCAAGAGAAAAACCACGAAGAATTTGCTCCTAATGTATAAAAAAATGATTCTACGTCGTAAAAGTATCGATGAATGGTCGGAAAGGTACGCGTCTCTCTTAGCATGCCAGAAAACTAGTCAAAGGTGGGGTGGGGGTGAAGAGATCGTAACATAGAGTCGAATACGCGCGCTCGAGTAGAAGTAAATGGGAAGGACGAAGCTGCAGAATAATATGTACAAGCTATGGACACGTACACCGGTGTTTTCGAGGCGAACTAGGGAGAGGCCACATTCCAAGCAACGGAGAAAGCCTCTCTGCAAACGAGCGCACAGAGCTGCGAAAAGTTGCGCACCAACGGAATAACTTGTGATCCGTTAATCCATGCTTCATAGTAGGGATGTGCTCGATCGATAGATCGATAATATTGTGTCCATTCCGTTTTACTTAATTTCATTTTTTCCATTTTTCCTCAAATCTTTTAAATTAATATTGTAATAATATTAATATTATATACGTTCGGATAACTATAACGGTGTAATAAGTCAAGAAATAGAAAAAATTGACTACATTACAATTATTGGTATTATAAAAGTGACTCATAAGATCAATTATTTTTCTATTTTGTGACTTATTTCACTGTAGCAATTATCCGAATATAAGTACAATAAATGGTTAATATTTGGAATCTCTCGAAAATCACTTTATCGAACTGAAAAATTAAAAACATTTCTTTGGCAGGCATTTGAAATCGTGATATCGTGGGCTCATACTATTTTAACAAGACTATCGGGATACTCATATTCTGCAATGAAAAATAAAATATTATAATTTTAACTGTTAAATGTGAAATAATATTTATTTTTTGTTTTGTCTTTTTTTCTCGGTAAAATAATGTTTGAGAAGCCTTTTATATGAATATTTTGTTCAGTTTAAATAATAATTAAGAAGTTTTCGTATGAATCGATAATCGATAATTACATACTGTAAATAAAATATGTTTTTAAAAATACTCTGCACAAACGAAAGTTTCTTTTATTTTATTGCGAGTGCGCAATACTTTATGTTTTAAATTATTCTATTGAATTACTTATGATCTATTTTCTTCCATTCCTTTCCTCCATCTCTCCGGAAGCTGCATAATGCTATATTTTCAATACTTCCAGGGTTTACTAGCAATATTTCATTCTAGATGCATTTTTATGACATTTATAAAACATTTCTAAATCTTTTGTCGTGAAAAGAATTTTAGTAAATTTATTTATTTATTAAATAAACTATAAACCTACGATCGCGTGCGCCTGAAAACTGTCATAATTACGTCGCCAGAATTCATTAATGAGATCTTTGTTAGCGAGTGGGAATGCAATGGTCTTGGAGGAGAGAAAGCATGCGACCCTTCCACGATGAGAATGATTGTGCAACGAAGCTTGTCCTTAACAGGATAATTTACTTTCCCTTGTTTTATTTCTCTGCTCGTTCCCTTATCAAATATATTTTTACATTCATTATATGTCCAATTCCAGAAAAACAAATTAATGATACTTACGTTTAATTGAAGTCATCAGAAAATCTTGAAAAATGAACTGTAAAAGATGTAGGGCTGGTGGGTTTATTAAAATAAAAATCTTTAATCGAAGGATCGATTTTCTTTAAAATATAACATCATTATCATTATTGTTATTATTATCGTCATCAAGTGGTACATCAACGAGGATAATAAAAATAGACGAGAGTTTATGGCCGCGAGGCAAATACGTCACTGAGATTTTCTGGCACACAGCTTATTTCGGAAGAAAATCTTCAATCGGATTATCCAAAATGTCTCTATTTTTTTATTGCGTTGTGTATATATCGTTGCGAGCGAGCCTGGGAATGCTCTGAGGATGCTCTCAGAGGTAGTAGACCGTTTCCAAGTACCTAGAATTTGTTTAGGAATAACTATGAGTGCTTGTCTTTAGGGTGAACTTGATAAGGCAGGCTATCGCTCCGGATTGAATAAATTATTGAGAATACTGAGAAATTTGATTTTATATAGTTGTGAAAAAATGTAATAAATCTCTATTAACCGTTCTTATTTGATTATGCAATAATACATACACACGCACAAAGAGATGACTTGCCTTTAAAAAAGATTGCATTTTCAAGTTGTACAAATGTTAACGAGAGCGAGATGCGAAAAGGCCTATGCTCTGGAAGATACTGAAAAGCGTACACTATCGTAACGCTTAGGAACTGTTTTATTTTTCTTTTCTTTTATTTTTCTTCTAAAGTCTTAGCTCTTTTCTCGTCGCGCACACTAAAATAGGGAGATCCATCGATCGTACAAACGTTAAGCGTAACACAAAACCGCTGAATAAACGCGGATATTTTTGAAAGCACGATCATCAAGACACGACGCATTTTTCGGTGTCCTTTTGAGCTTGATTCGACGAGGAAGAAGACGGTTGAGTCCGTTTTCGCGCGCACGCAACCGCATCGTTTGGCACGTAAGAAATACGGACACCACCGTAAGCTCTTCTAGGTGGTAGAGCATAAGCCGCAGCTTCATCGGAGCTACTTGAAGAACTACAAGTCGAACAGCAACTTTCAGCGTCCTCTGCATCATCCAGTCTTGACCTCGATGATCCTGCTGCACCTGTTGATAATACGAACATACGTTGTTTGATATCATTAAATAACTACAATTACAACAAATAAATATTCGCATAGATATATACACTGTAGGAATAAGTTTAATTCTCTGTAGTTCTAATTTTTTTCGCGATTATACACGATATGAAATCAAAAAATATCTACCTATAAATACAAGTAAACAATTAATTATGAATTTTCAAAGATTATAGTTTCTTTTTCTGTATTTTAAATTAAAATTAATAACAGCTAAAAAAGAAAAATTACGTTCTATTTGGGAACAAAAAATATTCTGGTATATATATATGATTTCAAAGTTATTCGGGGATTATAGAGGATTCATAAATTTGTGACAAATTCTCGATTTAATCTTACGCAAATATAGTATTAATCTTCTGATTGTCAAGAATTTGAGGAATTTTTGTATAGGTATCAGTACTCGTAATTTTAGACAATGGAGGAATTCGCAAACTTCTTGGAATGTCTTTTATAGAGAACGAGTATACGAGAGTTGGAATTACGTTGATTTACAGTAACCTCGTGTAAAATATCCATTTATACATGAAGAACGATAGGAATTCGACGCACCCCAAGTCGACGTACTGGCGACTTCCTCCGGCTGCAAACTTCTCGATCGAGGAACATTCGTCCTGGACAAAGGATTGTTCGTCGGTGGTGGAGATGGCGAGGATGATGAATTGGTATCGTTCGTTGGTGAAAGAGGGACATTACTCGACGATGGTCCCCCATGATCGTGGGCATCTAAGTCACCTTGGAATCGCACCCGTCGCGACGTTGGCGTCGGTGGATCCGTTTGACTCGCGGCGAGATTCGTCGATGATATTGGTGATTCTTGAGCAAGCGTAATTGTTGATGCACCAGCTGCGATACAACTCGAAGCTGGCACCGACGTTGAAGATGAAGCTCGCAATGGAGGCGCAGGAAGTTCAGGCATGCTCGAAGCGTGGGAAGGTGTACAGTTTTGAACGCATCTGAGTGGCTCTCGGTCCCTCGCTTGCATTAGCCTGTACAAATAAATCTTTTTTATTTAACAAAGTACGATCGTCCAAGATAAATAATATCTTGAGATTAGAAAGATGCAAGAGGGTAAGAGGAAGATAATTAAAAAATAATCGCAAAGCTAATAAGGTTGCGGTAACCAAAGTTGATTTGGAAAACAATAGATGCAAAATATGTGGATAGCAAAAAAGAAGGTTAGAGAATTACAGTTTAAACCATTAGGGAAAGTTAACAGTAGGAAGTTAATAATAGACTAAGGATTTTCATCTGAAGATATTATATATATTAAGAGAAAAATATTAACGGAGAAAGTAGGTAGATAGATAATAAAGAAAAAATAAGGAAAAGAGATGGATGAGTAGAAGGAATGAAAAATTGTTAGAATAATTACTATAAATCAAATTCGTCTTTTAGGCCTTTAACTTAACGATAAATAAATATTTCAATACTTCTAACTGTAAGTATATTGTCAATAATTTCATTAAATCAATTGTTTATTTTACGATTTATAGTAATTTGATTTAAATGATGGTAGTTTTGTTGAAAAATATCCTAATCATACCTTCCCAAATCGCTACGATTTTCTTCAGGATGAGAGCCACGTTCTTGCAACAATCTCTCGAGATTCCTTTCGAGAAGTACCCTATCAAGACCTCCACTCCTAGATCCGCTAGTGGGAAATCCCTCCGTAGGGAATTCTGGGCTCAAGGTACTCTGTGTTGGGGTTGTCGCTATCGAGGAGGAGACCTGCTGATATTTCCTGGTCAATCTTGGCGAGTTTCTTAGCGATCCTGTAACGTGTCTAGATCCTGGTGGTGGTGGAGGTGGAGGTGGTGGTGGACTCGAGGAACCTTCGCTGGTTGTTGCTGCTTGTCTTCTACCTCTGCAAAAAGAAAAACAATTCTTATTTACAAGAGAACATATTATACTTTCTTTTTTTAGATAATAATGACTAATTACATTTATGATAATTGTTCAACAAGTTGTATAGTAGTAATCTGCCAGAAAGAATCGTACAAGTTTCTATTAATTCTCAAGAAATAATTACCTAAGAAAAGAAGGTGGAGGTGGGGGACCAGCTGAAGAGTCACTCGGAGTCGTTGGTGGTTCTCCTTTACTGCAAGCTATACTGCAATAAATAGCACCACGTCTAGGAAGAAAGGGACGGCCCAAAAGCGAGGTACGACAAGTTGCACAGCAAAAGCATGACTCTGTCGCGTGCCAATGTTGACCTTCATGCGACATTTGACCCTGGTCAACGCCGATCGGTTCGCCGCAGCTGTCACAATACTCGGCAAAAGAGGCATCGAAACAACGAAGACAATATGGTCGTCCTTCTCTCATAACGTACCTTTGACCACCAAGCTGTAAATGAATTGCATTTTAAATGGTTATAATCTACCTAAAGTTTTTTTTCGTAAGACAAGATAGCAAGGAGAGAGAAATTGCTATCAAAAAGAGAGAAATATGTTGTTCATTCAAAAGTATTAAATCGTGCAGTAAATTTGTGCTGATTTAAAAATGTATATTCGATTTATATTTTTAATATTGTACATACATTTTTACCTAAATATATTCAAAGATTACTACTATCATTTCCTATGTGAACTTTATTTTATAATGCTATTAAATTTACCAGACGAAGTAAATAAAATAAAATCAAACATAGAGTATACCTAGATATTTCGAAGATTTTTAAAGACGAGACAGTATTAAGAAATAATTACAATTACTTTCTGTGGCATTATGTTTATCAGGCAAAGTCTTTTAATACTCGAAGTCATCTAAATAGAACAAAAATGTCTACTCTTGAATACTTGATTAGAATGAAAATGAAATGAAGGAAAAGGAAGTGGAGGTTTACCTGTCGATCACATTCGAGACATGCGAAATGTCTCATATGCCAGGCTCTGCCTTCGGCTTCGGTGCATTCGTCAGCCAGAATGATCTCATCGCAGGCACAACATCGTGGCTTCAAAGTCTCTGCGTGATGTCGACCACAGTAGATCCTTCCATCTCGCCAGAAGTAAATGAGATCGACGAGAAGTTGCCGGCAAACGCAACAAACGAAGCAAGCTGGATGCCAAAGGGCAGAAGGACCTGCACGACTCGCTGCAACTGCCATCTCACCGGTCGCGATCGGCCTCGAGCACTCTCGACATCCGCTGGTGTGTGGCCTCTCCAATTGACTCGCATGTCCTCTACCAAGAGCTTCCCGTTTCCGTTGTGCCGCAAACACTCTCAACTCACGTTTCTCTTCCTCCGAAAGCCCGCTGCAATATCTAGCTTCGTTATCGTGCGGTGGTAGCTGTTGAAGCAGTTGTTTCACCCTCTCCCGTTCGCCAGCACTACCCGCGTACGGTATTTTCTCTTCTGGTAAACTGCTGAAGTACAAGTGCACCTACAATATTTACAAACACATTTTTTTATTATCGATACTCTCTATAACAACTATATCAAACTTATTAATACGATCTATCAAATTTGATTAATCACTTAACGCGTCGAGAAATGATCTTTTATTTTATAATCTTATGAAATACTTCATTGGATTTCTTTACGCATAATACGCATAATACGTTAAAGAAAAGCAATATTTTTTGTTATGTAAAAAGCTTACACTTTAAAGAGAAACACTCAAATTTTACGTTTACTTACATGCTACATTTAACTAAACATTTAATATAAATTTTAAAACAAGAGAATACAAAAACTAATATTGCCAACAGCCTCCAGAGAGGTGGTAAAAAGATGCAACGTCTTTGGTAGTATTTAATAAGAGTGAGAAGATGTTTGTAAAAGGGAAAGTAAAAAGACATACTAATGATAAATGAGTGAAAGAAATCAGATTAAAAAAAATAATATGACTTTCTCATATTAAAACATTGCATACAGTGCTCTGCGCTCCTAGGCCCTACACGTTTCTGAGAGCTCCAGAAACACGCACAGCAAGCGATACGATGCATATATGCACTTTTTTAATTTGTATTTGGTATTATATTCACATAAAGTACTTTTAAATATTACTATTAACCTTATACATATATTTATTATATAATATGGTTTACATTTTAAATCATCGATTGAGTTGAAAAATCATGAAAATGAGATATCTCATGACCCGTATGCAATGTGTTAAGATAATAGTGAACGTAGATAAGTAAAAGTTAAAAGATGCAAAAATGAAAATATTATCTGTCTATATCACGTGCTTCATTATATAAATTGTATTTATTAATATTATATAAATCTTTTTTAAATTTAAATAAAAATTTGTCCGTTTAACATAAATATTATTTTACTAAATTGTCCATTTAATTATCAACGAATATTATTATAGTTATTTTATTATTATATTTGTATCATAAGTAGATTTAAGACATATTTGTATTTGTTATTAACTTATTACCATATAATTAGAAATATGTATGACGCGAATAAACTATAGAAATAAAAAGGAAAATGTATTGGTTAATAAAGTTAATCACACTATATATATTTAACTTTATTATTTAATGGATTTCATTTAAATAGAGTATTATAAGATATTACATTATTATATAATGATTGTTATGGAAAACTAATTTTCTTAAGAAAATGTCTATTATTTTTGATATGTCGGAAGATCGATGATAACGCGTACCTTTGCCCATGCATATTTGAATAAATGAGAATCGATGGTAACGGAACGAAATCGATCCCGCGTTAAAAAGCAGTCTAATCTAATAAGTAGTCGCGCTCGAACAGCAATTTTCCACGGCGCATTTTCTTCGCGCGTTACTCCTGCAACATCCTGTATAAGTATACAGTATACTATCGCGGTGGTGTTCTCATGGATTAAATTGCGCTCTCACGGTTTAATGGCTATGCACGCAGCGGTATAACCGATCGTGAAATGAGCGCGTTTCAGTCTAATCCTGTTAAAATTGTAATTAGATATACAAATAATTAGAATGTGGAAAAACTTTGAAATCAGGAGGCATGATAAAGTGACTATTTATCGGCTTTTCCTTTTAGATTATAAAACGTAAACAACGTACTCGTAGATCTTTGATATAAAAGTATCGTTTTATCGAGCTCGTGATAAATGTCGAAAGGAAAGAAAAAAAAGAAAAAGAAGAAGAAGAAAGGAAAAAAAAAGGTATTTGTGAGAACTATCGTCAACTGCATAGCATCCATCAAGACGAGGTGTAAGTTTCAAGGGCGCGTTCACGGAATCCTCAAACACGATGTTAATAGCTCGAGATGGATATAAGAATAAGAAGAATAAGAAGAGTAAGAAAAAGATAAAAAGTATTCGCATGGTGAATGTATATGAGCCTCAGATAAGAATCTGAGAAGAGAAGCTAGCCATTCTTCCTTACCTGGTCAGGCCTTAGGCCAGGCGGTACCCACGTGTACTCCTCGAGTGCGCATCCGCTATCGTCGTCGCTCTGCGAGTGCCTCTGATGATGCATCAGAGCTTCCTGGAGTGCAAGACCAGCTGGTGCCGCTTGCACCGGGCTCTTGAACGGTTCCTGATGGGAACCTGCCCCGGCACCACTTTGAAACGCCATTGCCATCGCCATCGGAGGGCCTGGGCCAAGGCCCAATCCAGATGGGCCGCCTGTTTCCGTAGATGCTCGTTGATGTTCCTCTCTCGGACACCTGCAGCTCCTGCAAACCTTTCTGAAAAGCGAGAATAACGACATCGATCAGAATTCAAAATTATCTTTTGACAAATAATATGAAGTGTCTTTCCTACGTTTTATTACAATAAAAGAGCAGTTTATTACAATAAATATATGTATATATGTATATCAATTTCTTACGAGAAAGAGAATCAATTTATATTGAGTTAGGTAACGAGTAAAGTCACAAATTTTCATATTTATCGTGCAATAAATAACTCAAAACTATATTTACAGGAAAAATACTAGTGTTATTCATTTAAAATATTGATAATTTCAATGTTATTCGTCGACGAACACAATAATTATTATACACGACAGTGAGAACTCATTTCTATGCTATTTAAAATACGAAACAATATATTCCAATTATTCAAAGAATAGCATCTTATAATAAAAAGCACTGAATCATCATCGCTGAATCATAATTATAAACACGATACCACTGATATTTCCAATAAAAACTTTCTCTCGAGTAAACTTTAAGTGATTCACGAATTGACTTACTCAGTGACATCGTAACAAGAATGCAAGGATCCACACTCGTTGATACGATTGGGCTCGCGACGATCGTTTTCAAAGTTCACCGTGGTCGTCGCGTCATGAGCACCGTTCAAGTATTCCACGCACTTCTCTGTGGGACTGGCACGCGAGGCCGTCAGGGCCGGACAACCGACTATAACACCAACAACGTCCTCGACTTCTTCGTCAACAACATCTACGTCGACCTCGGTAATATCGCCCTTACGATTCTTCAAAAAATCGTCGAGATAATGTTCACCGTTCTCTGGTAAATCGTAAACTATCTGAGACTGCGACCAAGTATTACCAAGTTCCGACCTTCGACCTTCGACCTCGACGTTCCTATCCTCGGCATTACCTTTCCCGGTATGTTGTTCGTTCTTTCTCGCGTAGAGTCGTCGAAGGTAGGCCTCCTGGTGGCTTCTGGTTGCCCAACAACCACCCTGCCACCATCTCCTGGAACCAAGGACAGTAGCTGTTCGCCTTCTGGCTAGGCTACTCGAAGTCGAGGTGCTTGCTTCTGGTCGCACCAACGCGATCAACGCGTTCGACAGCTTCTCCTTCTTCATATCTTTTCTTTATATTTTTTTATTATCACTCGTTTTTTAGATCAATCAACGGCGAATCGATGTACGCGATATCGTCATCATTATTATCATCATCATCCAATTTCTTTCTCTAGACATCTCCCGTCCTTCGATTTACGAAGGACGTCCTCCTCGGGTGATCTTCCGACGTTCATCGTCCACCTGGCTAATTTAGTCTTATCGCAAGGAGGTTTTGACGGAAGCGTTGAATTCCTTGCGGTTCATTGAAGCGATCGGTGCTTTTGCTGAAGCTTGTGAGATATGAGGGACTCACAGTTATGGACGTTACTAGCGTGTCGAAGGGGTGAAGAAGAAGAAGATGAAAGAAGAGAAGATGAAGACGAAGACGAGTCTACTAGTCGAAGACGAAGAGTTGAAAGGGGGAGAAAGAAAGAGAGAGAGAGAGAGAGAGAGAGAGAGAGAGAGAGGGACGAGTCGAGTACGCGTTAAGGCGAAGGCACCGGCCACGAACAAGCTGGAGGACGAAAGCATAGGGGCTGGGGAAAGAGAGGTGGACGGCTGGAGAAACTACCAAGAGAGGGAGGAGAGAAAAAGAGTGAGAGAGAGAAACAAGCAATCTGTACGTATAACCGGTAGTACACATCGGAGATTAACGTTTTAATACGCGGCACTGCTCGCGGACTACAAAGCCGAGCGCCGGGTAGCTGGACGATGCAGCGTGTTGAACGAGCAGCAGAAAGAGGAGAAGGAGGAGGAGGAGGAAAGAGAGATATAGAAGGACAAGAAGAGAGATATCATAAAAGGAATCAGTAAGAAAATGGATAGTAATATTTCTCTAAGAAAAAAAATGCAATTGGAATAAGATCTTCGGAGTGTGTTTTGGTTTGGGAAAAAGGAGGGAAAAAAATGGATTGTTCGGGTTGGAAGTTAGCTTCTTAAGTCCTCGTAGAACACTGACCCGCAAGACATTCACTCGTTGATACCTCTAGCGATTTTCGTATTTGTTCCTATACCCGTTCCTATACCCGTTGGGAGCGGTTATAACTCGCGTCGGGAGAGAGACCCGGTGAGTAAGGCATTAAAACCTTCTAGAAGCGGCGTTCACCAGTCTTTCCTTCCTTCCTTCTCTCTCAGCACGGGGCGCTCTGAGGTTGAGCGGACACTGAGCTCACTCTCGGGGCCTTTCCTCCTCACGGAGAAGGCAGCAGCAGCAGCAGCACACAAGGAGGGAAGGTAAGTGGAAGAAGAGGAGAGAGAAGGGAGGGGGAGGAGGAAAGGGGCCTCGTGCGCGAGCGAGGACAGGGACTAGCCGCCTTCTTCGTGCGTGTAACTTCGTCGACGGCACCAATACCCGAAGAGATCTCTCCCACTACCTAACCTCTCCTCTACGCCAGTACCACCACTCGATATATTTATATTCGTTTCTAATACGTGTGCCGTGTGTCGGGGTCCGACGCCTCGACTTATGTTCTACCGATCTTTCCTCGATCTTTCCTCGATCTTTTCTACGAGACCGGCACGAATATCACTTTTCGTTCCTTTCGGTGCTTTCCTTCAATTAGTCGATATTTATTTCTTACCACAGTGTATTCGCATTCTTTCACCATAATCGTTTCGTACGTCACTTTGGAAATAAGTACGATGTTCCTAAAATGTCACAGAGGTTTATCATCTACCCTATTACATACAACAACGATGATTCTCGATGCATCGTGTTTTGGTATTCTATTCACGAGTTTTATCGTCGGATTCGGGGGGTGGGATCGAATTAAGTGTTATCAGATATTTTCTTCGAAATCATTTGTGATAGTGAGGGGCTGAGTATTTTATGGATAAACATTTAGTGTTGCTAGTGTGGTAGAATTAAATAATAAACAATTATTATTTCATCTTTAACCAATACGATCGAAGTTAACAATTATTATTGAAAGTTTTCTTCATTTTTTATTGTATATTTTTTTTACTCGATCACTCGGATTTTCTTTTTTACATTCGTCAGAATCTTTTCTCTTAAAGTATCTAAAATTTCCATAAAAAAAAAACGAGATCTTTTGGCAAAGTCTGGTCCTTTTTCCAGCACGTTGATTCTACATGGCATAGCAAGTTGGGAGCATCTCCAACGAAGCAACCTTTCGATGCGCTTGTTCCGAAACGAAAGCGTTTCTTTTGTTTTTTTTATTCTTTCTTTTTATTTTTGTTCCTTTCTCTTATTCCTTTTACGCTTCGCAGCACCCGAGAAGAGTTCTTCTTCCGCGGACCTTACAAATTTCCTTTTGACCGACTCATAACGTTCGACGAGCTCTCATTATGACCTTGAGAAATTTAACTCCTCCTGGTATATGTACCTTCTCGGAGAAGACACCTGTCATGCGATGAAGAAGAAGCAGCTGTCGTTCTACTCGAATCCGCCTTGTCCGTTATCGATTTGATTCAGCTTCGACGGTTACGATCACGTTTCTTTTTCGATTCATTGGTTACGAACAGTGAAAACATCTACAGGTAGCATCTTATCGTTATTATTGACCTGATAAAAGAATATGAAGAAAGAACTCCTATAAAAGAAGCTTTTAGGTTTTTGCTAATTAATGTTTTTTGTAATATTTTAGGATAAGTAACAAGTTAACACGATAATAGCTTCGATTACGTAGAAATTAGTTGTTCCAGATTTGTCAAAATAATATTTCAAATAACAGTTATACGTTAAAATATATTTATAAAGTCCGATATATCTTGATTTACAAATATAAGTATCGATTGTAAAAAAAAAAAGATGTTTTCATATGTTACCTACATATATTCATTTATCTAACACATGTTAATCTGTAGAAAATAATGTTATTGAAGTAGGAAAAACTCGTAATACCTAAACCGACGCTTCGTTCTTTTTTTCCATGTTTCCCGCGCTTCATATCCAGTAACCACCACACGACGAAGCGACGTCTTCTTTTATTTCCCACGGCAACTTATTACGACTTCCCCTTGGTTGGGTGTATGCAATGCAATAAGAGAGAGAGAGAGAGAGAGAGAGAGGGAGAAAAAGCGAGAGATATTAAGACAGAAAAAGAGAAAATCCAATAACTCAACTTCTTCTTCAATATTCGGTAAGCTCGTTGTTCGTGGAAACTGCACTTGAGGATCTTCTTTAAATATTTGTTATGCGTTAGCTCGAGGGAGTGTTCCGTTCGATTCCAACGTTCACTTGGAATATACTCGTGCTGGTATATACTCGTCTTTTCCTACTTTTACCATGAACTTCATATTTTTTTTTTCTTTCCCGTCAAGACGAAGTCCAAACTAGGTAACGACCGATGAAAGTTACGAACTAATTTGAAATTCAATTAGAAACGAGAAATTTATGTGAACTAAAATATATATCTTTTTAAATTAATTATCGTGCGGGGTTATTCATTGATCATTATTTTGGTTGTTTTTATTTTAAGCGATCAAAAATAATTAATTGATAAAATATATTATCTTTTAATAATCATGTTATCCTTTTTACAAATCAATTTGTCGGATATTATAAATCAAAGCAGAATTGTACAAGAACCCAAAAATGTCGGGAACCCGATATTCGAAACGGGTTGGCTCGAATCAGGTTCCGGAAGTATTTCGCGAATGGAGAATTTCGAGAACCTTAACGACATTCTCGGTATTAGCTTTATTGAATACACACACACACACACACACACACACACACACAACCATGGTTACGGATTTTCATTTGGAAATATTTTCGAATCTCACGGTATAAAATAATTTAATTATCAAAAATGTGACATTGAGAAATAATAATGTCACAGATAAATGTGATAAGTTAGAATTATATTCTGAATGAAAATTTGAAACTATCGTTAAAAATGATATATTTAATGACGTTGAATACGCGTATTAATTTTGTTGAAATAGTTTCAGGATCCTAATCGATTCAGACAAAAATTTTCGACTCGAAATTCTCAGATTTTTGCACATGCATGAATTGTACATTAAAATACGCTATAATCAAGGCTGGATTTTGGTTGAGGCACAAAAGGTATTAGCCTAGGGGCGCAATAGTTTCGGGGCGCCAACATTGTAAACGAAAGGTAATACTATTCAGAGAACTCAGGAGTTCAAAGTGTTAGTGGTACGAGTAGCGGAATGTTCGTGCAGATTTAAAAAAGTCATTCAAATGTAACACTTTTATTTATATACATATATATTGCTTTTTTTACATTTATTTTATTTATTTCAATTTTAATATTGTTAATAAAAAAATAAAAAATATATATATATAAATTACCCAATATACTGCAAGAGGCTTCGCGTTTAATATTTTTTATTTTTAGCTAGCCATTTATTATTTGAATTGGATATCGGAAAATAAAATTGGCTTAGTAGTATCATATACGAATACCATTGAGCCAGATCTGGTAATAATTGAAAGGATACAATTTTTGCTTATATTTTGTGAAACCATTTTAAAAACTAACACACGTGGATTGACCATAATAAAAATAAAATGAATAAAGTCCGCGTTAAACGATATAATCGATGTTTGAGAAGCGTAAGTAGCCACAATAACGGAACAATGACTGACTAAGATTGTAGAAAAAGTCTGAATCTTATTCGCATACTCGTGGAGTTCTCTCAAGCGTATTCAGGACAGGCGTTGCATTAACCGATGATCGATGCCATCAATTTATAACGCACTTCCATGTCAAATCGTCGCACAAAACGCCTTTAGAGCGCAACTCGTATCCTGTTATCTTCGACACTAGATCTGAATATCTTTTACCGATCTACGTCGAACGCGTATAACGTGTAATTATGGCAATCCCCATTAAAATTCAATATCATCCGTTCATTAGAAATTCGAAATCGGTTAACCAACCACAAAACGAACCTCAATCTTGACCAACTTTTTACATAAACCTTCTTTTTTTCTTTTCTTTGCTTTTTTTTTTTTTATATCACCATCATCTATCTACATTTATCTTTCTTCTAGGTTAACATCTCTCAATAATCCCCCCACCCCCCAGCTAATCGTTAAGACACCGAGGCGAGAAAGTAATTAATTATCGTAGTAATTAATTGATCGAGTTCCTTACTTTGTTAACATTCCGCGATCATTCCTTATTTCGATTAGCTCGACGCATAATATATGTACAATATATATATGTATATGTATATACATAGAAGGAACTCGTTAATGCGATCCAAGTTCCGCAAAATGCGTGCATGTAAAGAAGGAACGAGGAGGAAATCCAGAAGGAAATTATGCAGATTGTAGACTCCAGCTTCTCTTCGTGGGCTGACCGGATGGTTTACCCTCTTCCTCCCCCTAACCCCTTACTCTCTTCTTCACCATTTTCTCTCTCTCTCTCTTACTTACTCATGTTCCATGATGCTCGAATACATCCGTCGAATGGCTTGCGTCAGCACAGGGCAACATACTTTGGACGATCGAACATCTCGCGAGCATCTACGAACTTCCAGTTTCCTATCGACCTACCTGTCCTTTCATGATTTCTCGTCTTTCCTGCAAGTAACGCTCGTGCGCACTTCGATCTTGATTATATACGCCTACGAAAGGTATAGTGAAAGATAGAGAGAGAGATGAGAGAGGATTGACTCTTGTCTACGTGGAAAATTTGCTAGTATCTTCGAAGAATAGATTAAACTTCAGAATAACACTATTAGTTTTCTAAGATTCATTTAAAGTCGATTATAGTTTTTATATTGTCATTACATATTATAAAATAACAGGAATATATGAATATGAGTTTTATCATGTAAATCAAAAGCGATAAAAGAATCAATATATTATTGATAAATCACTTTTTAGGTATTTTAGTGTATTTAAGGATTTACGTTTTCGAATTAATTTAAAAATATTAATATTTGTTAATGAGTATAGGTAATTTTTTAAGATATAAAGATAATCAATTTTATGATCCGATACATTTTTTTCCATGAATTTATTAGGATATTGAGCAGTATTAACTTTGTTAATAACAATAAAAAGTTAAATCATTCGCGTTTTATTGAAACTAATTATAATTCATTCTGTTTAAAATTTATACTTCTTAAAAAGAAAACACCAATTCACATATGTTGTTAACCAATTTAAGCTGTTTATTTTATATTTTGAAACCGACTAAAAAGATAAATTATTACTTAAAACTTTCTATGAAGATGATTTTTTTATGTTTTCAAAAAAGTTGTAGTTATCCTTTCTTAAATATATATTTACCGATGATTTTAGCAGCAACTACAGAAGATTTCGTGTATACTTCGAAGGAAATGACAGGTATTGTAATTCTTATCACGTATGCTATTTACATGTGTCTCTTACGAGTAAGAAGAAGCAAAAGAATGAAGAAGATAAAAAAAAAAATTCCAACGTCGTGACCATTGTCCGATCAATTATTAATTATATCACGTACCACTGTGACCAGTCTTTACGCAGCTCTGGTAAACACGATCAAAGTTATGTCTCTTTTCTTACGATGAAGACACCCTTGGTAATTACGACTCGACTATCTTAAGAGAAGAGAAAGAGAAAGAGACATTTACACCAAGCCGGTTCATCGAATAAAAAGCATGATATCTCTTAATCGGTGTTGCTGGGATTGTTGAACTCGAATCGTAACGACGAGCCAATCAAAAGAGAGAGAGAGAGAGAGAGATAGAAGAGAAGGGAAGAAGAAAAGTATGAACAAGTGTGGTCCAGTAAGAGGTATACTGACACACAAGAATGATGGATACGAAAAAGTCAGATTAAACTATCGCTAATCGTATTTTCTCAGATCTCAATAAAAGAGACACAAAGATAGAGAGAGAGAGAGAGAGAGAGAGAAAGAGTATAGAAAGAGACATATAACAGTATAGAAATTTTGCACGTTAGCTCGAAGTCATTCCAACGGACCCCGGGCGTCGAGAGTACTTTCTCTATTTTCATTCCTCGAAGATGGGGCTTCGACTTGGGCTCGAGCGATCCGGTTTACCTATCTCGTCCAATAAACATCCTGGCATCCCGTGAAAATTCTTCTACTGCGGGTTACTACGGTAGCTATAACACGGCACACGGCCGATATTTGCTTGACCGTGAAAAGCGGATTGCGATGCTCGTTCACCTGCTTCTATCAACCGAACACGAGACTAACTCTACGTGTGAACAAAAACATCTTTTTCCTCTTTCTCTCTCTTTCTCTTTCTTTCTCTCTCGAACCCTCGTTCCTGTACCGTTTCTCTTCGCGATGAGGCTGACTGGGCAGCCAGTTCGGATTTCTTCTTCTTCTTCTAAAACGCGTTTACGACGTGCAAGTACGATGTTCTCTTAGGGGCCGGTAGGATAGGTAGGTAGTACATAAGTGTTGGTACCGGAGTAGCAAACGTCTTACGACTCGTCACAACGTGCTACGTATGCGGATTAACTTTTTATTTGATTAATGTATAAGGCACGCGTAAGGGGTAATAAATCCTTATAGTATACTCAGGCAAAGGATCTTGACGTATTTTCATGGAAATTCTCGAGCCTTAGAGACCTTCTTAAGTTTTAGAGAAGAAAAAGAAAAACAAGATGGAAAAGAAGATGTTTTTACTTTTTTATTCTTATATCATTATCATTATCATCGTCATCATTGTCGTTGTTGTCGTCACCTTTAGGAACAAATTCAAACGTTTAATCTTTTCTACGCGACAACGAAACATACATTAATGTCACTTCTTATATCGTTGTTGAACGAACGATCGATAACCAAGGCAGCAACATCTCTCTCTCTCTCTATCTTTATCTTATCCACCGACAGGCGATCCATCTTCTAAGTGGCTCGACAAATTGTTTCATCTCATATCCCATATATCTCATAGATCCCGGAATCCGATGATGTTGATTGTCAGAATTCTATTCGAATGAAAATTCGAGATGGCATGAATTTTGTAATTTCATTGAAAAATAATAAAGAAAAGGAAGAAATAAAAAATGGAAGAAGAAAATAGTCTAAAATCGAATTAGAATATTTCGTTCTTTGTGGCTGCGATGGAATCAGCCCCTTCTCACCAAGAACGAGAATGAGAATGAGAATGAGAATTAGGGGAGGCGGGAGGGGGAGAAAGAGAAACAAGATAGTGAATTCAGGTAGTAGCTAAGTTGGTGGTGGTGGTGGTGGTGGTAGTGACTCGCTCACGGGAAAGATACGACGGAACAGAACGAACGCAAGCGGTCGGGACTGTAATTTAGAGAAAAACGTTCCTTCGGAGCCGCGGGGCCCTACTTTTCGTGCCCGCCGACCCGCCTACCTGCCCTCTATTACCGCGCCGGATCGGGAACAACCTGTGTCTTTCTCTCTCTCTCTTCCTTTCTTTTTTTTCTCTTTCTATCTTTCTCTTACTTATTCCGTTTCTCTGGTACAGCCTACATCATCCCCACTATTCGTTTACCCCCACCATAATACCCAACTTCGAGAGTGAGAGACGCCGAGGCCTTCTCCCACCGCTAACCTAAGAAGAGCCACAGGCATGCGCGCGCGGTTCTTTCGAATCGCAATTTCGTCTTCGAAATCATCTTCCGAGAAGTCCAACCATTCTTCGACTACTGCCATCTTTGATAATAGCACCCTTTAGACGAAGAGAAATCCTTTTGTTTTCTTCGTTAAAAGATTATTTGCCATCGTTGACGAGTTACCGATGTTATTCAACAATTTTGGAAAATCAATTAGAATTTTTTTCGTTAGTTACATATACGTTGGATTGCCGAGATGAATTTGAAATTCAGACGCAGGTCTTAAATTTTTATTTCTGAATAACCCTGGGGCTCAACGAGTTTGTAGTTAAGGTTTCGTAAATGAGATTTTTTCAATTCTAATGGAAATGAAACAGCATCGTCCTTTACTTAAGAAAAAAGCAATAAATATATTTTACTTTTTATGCAAAAAGTTTCTATTTTGTGAGTCGTTTTTATTTTAAGCAATATAAATCCAATTTAGAACAAAATCAGTTATGCGAGACAAGTTTCTGTTAGGCATGAATGATTTATTTTCACATTGTTCATAACAAAGCTAATATTGTGCAATATCCTTGTAAATTCATCGACAAAAATTTCATTATAAAATGTTAATGCGTACATATTTGTTTTAACATTGGTGTGAGAATGTGTATATCGTGTGTTTTTTAAGTTATACCGGTAAAATAAATTACATATGTAAAATATATATGTACGATTTAAAAGTTATATGATACATAAAATTGTCATTTTAATTCGCTGTCACATATTTAAGTATCTTCAAATATTTCGAATAAAATTGTATAAAGTAGATAAAATATCCTGTTAGAGATTAAAGAAAAGTGTAAATTCATGAATTCAACTGAATAGTATTTCTTTAAATGTATAAATTATGTTTTTAATCGGTTTCAAAAATCATAACAGATGCTCAATATTTTTGTTTGCCTATTAAAGATTTAGTACGAATTAAGATAATTATAAACTTCTCGAGAACCGGATAGGCGAATGATTTTTTATGTTTGTTCCTTTTTTTTTATTAAATCCTACTTATTATTATTTGTTACGAAGAGAAAGAGAGAGATAAGACATCGATATTTATGATTTATCGAAGATATATTTTCCTGGATACCTTTTTAATCCCTCTTATGTTCTTTTATTCTTACGCCTTTGAGTTATGAAAGAAAAGTAGCATCATACAGGGTAGAGACGGATATATCATAGGGATATGACAGATTTACCTTTGTCGGAGGACAAAGTAAAGGACGAAGAAGTAGAACTACAAGAAGAAGAAGAAGAAGCAAGAGTAGGCACGGGGAAGCGAATGTTCGTTGGAAATCATGTTGGAAGATTCGGAATGGGGTGCGAAAATGTCTCGACATCTGCTACCACCATGGAGAGTTTGGAATTATTAATCCTGTCAAAAGTACTAAATCATATCTGTTAGAGTAGTAGTGGAGAAGTCGCAATTTGAGAAAAAGAATGGTCGTCACGTCGTGAACGGCTGACCTTGATTTAGTGTTCCCTAAATGTTACCGATTTACGACCGATTAGAAAACTTTTTTGTAAGAAAAAAAATATCACATTTGAAGCTGAAATCATAGGAACGGTAATTGGGATAATACCGGATTATTTGAATTCCTTTAGGCCGAGAAACATCAAGTGTTAACAATTTCTCCTAATACGAAGAAATGATGTGGTAGTATATTCATCGACTTAACACTTCGAACCTTTTACCTGTGATTGGTCTAAAACGATCGAAGTTCTCGAAAGGTATTCTGGTGGGTTGAGACAGGGGTGGCTTGTAGGGTCAGCGGGCATTCCCTGTTGGATGTTGTTAACGCAGGTAGAAATGTAGAGAAAATATAACGTTTAATGAATTGCTCGTGCACTGACCTCATCTCACGAGTAATGGAATTTCTAAACATGGGTACACTTCCAACTACTCTCTCTCTCTCTCTCTCTCCCTTTCTCTCTTTCTCTCTGCTTCTCCCGTACTGTTTCCGTTCACAAGTATGTGTTTCTGTTTCCTGCAGCCTTTCGCCCATATATGCCTTCCCCTTTTTATAACCTCTCCAGCTCATCTATTTTACCCTAACTACTTTTTTAAATCATCAAGAAAGTCCCATTTTATACCCAAATTTGATATCAACTGGTTTCTCCAGAGGATCGTTTGAAATTTGACTACAATATATACGATCCACTGACCCGCTTTGTTTGTTTTTTCTCTATCTTGAGCTTAAATCGTAATACAATGAACCTGAGATTCCATAAAGACACTAAAAAAGATATAGGAGTTTGGTGGACAAATAAACACCGGAGCCCATTCATTCCTACGAATCAAGTGAAAAATATTAGTAGGAATTGGATAGATGGAAGAAGGTTAAGGTAAAATCAGTGTGTCGCAATGTGTCCTTTGGTCGTCGAAAAGAATACAAATCGTCGTTAAAGACAAACACGAGAGATTCTGGCCTTAGCAAGCTGGTCACGCTCGGTCGGATCATGAAAATTCACCATTTCGTAACCGCCTGTCGAGCTACTACGGTCCGTTTATGATTGGTACGACTCCCAGGTTGCTCGTTTCGAGTCTCCTCTTGTTACCCTCTCTACCCCTTCATACTTTCTCTCCTTTCCACAATTTCACCAACACCACTGTTAGCTCCTGCAACACCTCTCGTTGTATTAGTACGAGCGATCGCGGGGTGCTAAAGGCCCACATATACCGTTTCTCATCGAGCTTAATTCGCTCCTATCCCGAGATATATTAATTAACGATGGGACCGACTTGCAACTCAATTTAGAAACAAGCACCTTGTTTGCATACAACGGCCTGAGTAAGCACTGAGAGAGAGAGAGAGATGATGGTTGGGGGGGGGGGGGGGGGGGGGGGGGGGGCCCCCCTTGCATATCGCCGAGGCGATGTTAATGGCTTTCGATAGAACAGAATGAGACGGGAAAGGGTTTAAAAGAGGATTGCGACGACTATCGTCAGCCTTACCAAGTGTTTGAACACCGACTGGATTCGCCCTTAACTCTCACGAGAGTTAGGTACTCTTCCAGGGTACAGAAGCTCTTTCTGTAGGCCATTTATCTATCAATCGCGTCATTTAATATTCAATTAATCTCTTGGAATAATTTTACATATTTCTCGATCATTTCAAATAGATCATTCTCCAAATGGTATATGCATCATAGATATCTAGATTTGTTTATATTTATTTCGTCGATTCACCGTGTTCATTCTCTAATGGAAATTTAATATTGACCGATGTTTATATAGATATTTTATTGGAACGTATGAAAGATTTTGCTCTAGTTTCTATGAAAAAAAATATTAAATAAATAATCAATAGGTATTTATATGTTATTATTATTATACAATAGTTTCAATTATAGTGGTTTTTATGCATCGATATTTCTACATACGAGTAGAAAACTACTGTATATCTTTTGATAAATATAAGTAAATAATTATAAGCGATCAAAACGATTATAAAATTGAAAAAATATTTAACATAAGGAATAAAACGTTAGTATGATGATTTTGCATGAAATAAGAGGTACAAAATTATGTAATAGGCTTGCAAGATAAATGACGTATTCTAAATCGATCTAATCCTCCTTTCCACGGCAATGTTAGGTCGAAAGGAAAATATTTATCCGAATCTTGAAAGGAAATTAACGAAACACGTTTGTTGAAATATCCTTCGTAGCTTATCCTTTTTTCATTTCTTTTATCTTTTCTACGTGCGTGCACACACTCATCCTAGTAGTACTTCCTTACATTATCCCGATGACATTTCACGTGAACGGGTAGATGCATTTGGGTGTGTGTAAGAGGAGATTCTCGTCGTATGCTCTTAGACGCCGCTTTGTGATGCTACTGCACGTTATTTCGAGCGCTCACTAAGAACGCTGAGAGTGCAGATTTTACCTCGACCGGGCAAGGATGATGTGAATGTAGCTTTAAACGCCTTGCATGAGTCCTGTTGAAGCGCTACCGCGAGTAATAGCAAGAGGGGAGAACACAGAATGAGAGAGAAAACTTTGCGTGTCCGTGCGCACACGTACAGGCACCACTTACGTGTGCGTTTGCGTTTGCTTTTGCGTTTGCATTTACATGTGAGAGAGTGCAAGTTGTTTGTAGATACTTGGAATCTTTTATGAAACTGAATGACCGAGGACTCCGCGCATCTGACGCGTGATTTATATCCCTACCCGAAGTCAAAGAATATAAGAGAGAAGAAAAGTAGTGAAAGAAAGAAAGAGACCAAAAGTGACAAGAGAGGGAGAACAAGAAAATTACTATTTAAAACTCTGTTTGAAATATATATATTACGGGGAATGTATTACTTTAGGTATTTTATAGAATGTTCGAAGTATAGAAATTATCGAAATCTCATTGTCAGTTCTTTCTCTTTACCGATATCAAAATTAGGATAAATCTTATAACAAGTTTTTTATTTCATTCCTACATGATTCACTAAAAAACGACACTTCGATTTTTGTTTTTAGACATTGCAAACAAACTAGGGAAGAAATGTCAAGATGCATAATATCATTCGTTATACTGCAACGAAAATATATATGATTATTTTGTCGTTGTTGGAAAAAAAACAAATTTTTAATTAAATAAATGCTCTAATTCGTTTAGTAGTTATAAAATGATATAAATGTGAAACTTAATATTTATCCATTATATCACATATCTCTAATCGATAAGCCTTCTGTTATCTAGTATCACTTGGTTAGATAAAGATATTTTTGTTTTACAGCTTGGTAGTTTAAATGTTATAATTTTTTTAATGAACATTTATTAATGATAAAAGCTTTTAATCTCTATTTTTTATTGTTCTTATTATTATTTTAATGATTAAAAATATAATTACACCTATTTTCCCGATTTGTTGACACAACACATATAGTTAAATTTCTACAATCACTTTCCCATTCCAGCGTTCAGGAAGCAAACACGAGTTTAATGATGTCGGGGGGCGTCTCCTAAGCTATTAATAATATTAACAATAGCCGTTACGCGTTACAATATTTTTTTTCTTTTCTGCAAAAATAAAGAAAACAATTTATAGTTTAGAAATATATTTAAACATTTTTTCAATTTATAATATCGATGGAAATTATGTTTTAAGTTAAAGACATATTATTGGTTAAATGAAATACGATAACTTGAAGTTATTACATCATGCGCGTTAAAAACAGCTCGTATAAAAGAACCTTCTAATAGCTAACACACAGCAGTTCTGTTTTCTTCGCAGATACGAGAAGTACGCACAGCGAAATCCAAGGTTGAGAAGAGACAGAAAGAGAGAGAGAGAGAGAGAGAGTAATTTACTGATAATAATAATAAAGTCAATAATAATAATAAATGGAGAATAAAATACCGAAATACGTGTTATTCAACGACGAGGAGAAAAAATTGGCGCAAAAACATTTTGCGGCATCTACAAGAGGTTTTATAAGACTTGGTGAGAAAAAATGGACCATGCCCTATAGATATATCGAAGGAGGAAGTGAAGTGTATAATATGAAACCTCGTCCGGATGATACTTGGGTCGCTTCTTTCCCGCGATCAGGTAAATTTGATATTTTCTAAATTAGAAAAATTCACTTTGTCGATGATTTTTAACATTTTTTTATTTCCATTTGCATCATTCGATAAAGTGGAAAATTAGCCATGATGCAAATGTGTTAATACTAGCTATTACAACTTTGAAACACTTTTTAAACTATTATAAATAAAAAGAAAAATATTTAATAATCTAGTACAGTATTTTTGTTTTCTTTAAATAATTCGAAACTTTCTATAGTAGAACGTTGATTGGGAGATTAATTATTATAATGTTCATCGTATAAATCGTATATATATATATATCATATAACAAGTGTTAAACTCGGTTGAAATATATATATACATGACTCATCCTATAATATATTTGAACGATCAGAATTTTTGAATGATCGATGTTCTGATATATTTTGTGAATATATTTTACTTTGATAAGACCGTAATTCTTTAAATACTATGTATCCGGTAACGATAAATTCAAACAACGGAAATTGCGATAACGATATTTGTGATAATATTTTTGTACGTTCTTTAAGTTGTTGACACGATAAATGGATAGCTATTTCGAATGTATACATATATATATCTACATAAACATAGACAATTTGTTTCTTGAGTTAGGCACCACAGTGACATTGGAACTGGTTTGGTTGGTCGCGAACAACATGAACTTCGAGGAAGCAAAGTCACGAAGCCTGCATCATAGATTTCCATTCTATGAGTAAGTTCCACTTCGGTCAATCCGTTATCTTCTCATATACATGATAATTTATAAATAGAAAAACTCATGATATAAGAAGAATCTACTACCTATTCCCAAGAGAAATGTGTATTATCACAAGACTTACAAAGCTTTTGTTTGTATAGGCTTGACTTATTAACTGGCGATTATGATGATAGTGTAATGAGACAGACAGGTCAGGAAATTGTAAGATTAAATCCAGAATTCTCCAATAAATTACCATCTCCAAGATTCATCAAAACCCATATGCCTTTCGAATTAATACCCAATCTTCTGGATAGTGGATGCAAGGTACATGCGCATATACAGGATGTTACATATAAAGTTTTACTCCCAACTATCTCTCAAATTATTTGTTATTCAAAGAAGTGTTTCAGACAGAATTGACTTTAATCATAATTTAATAATCATAATTTAATAAATAAAAATTCTTAATATTTTAATAAATAAATAATTTGAATCAATTAGGTCGTCTACGTTGCACGTAATCCAAAAGACGTAGTAGTGTCTTGGTATCATTTCCTACAGTTTATAAAAGGTTTAGAATATCAAGGAAGTTTTGAGGAATTCTGTGAATACTTTATGAAGGATTTAAGTAAGCTCACATCGCAGTTTATAAATTATTCATGGAGAATTTTGTTTTTAATTAACATATCTTATAATTGTTTATGTTCAAGCTAATTATTGTCCCTATTGGACGCATTTGAAAGATGCCTGGGCTGAGAGACATCGTTCGAACTTACTGTTCACTTTCTACGAAGATATCATTAACGTAAGATTTCATAATTGTTTCATGCTATAAATAATATGATAAGATTGACAAAATCTAAATTATATTATTTTCTACAGGACCTGCCAAGTGTCATCAAGAAGGTGGCAAAATTTTTTGAAAAATCCTATAGCGAAGACGAGGTTTTAAAACTAGCTGATCATCTTAAAATAGATAACTTTCGTAAGAATCCTATGGTGAATGTACCTTCACTTAATCCGAAAGAAAACTTAACGCCAACAAATTTCATTCGACAAGGGAAAATCGGAGGTTGGAAAGAGTTTTTCACAGACGAACTTGAAGCAAAATTCGATGCTTGGATCAAAGAAAATATGAAAGACACCGATCTCACTTTCCCAGCAAATTTCTTTAAAGAGAAGTAAAAGTATTGCCTTTAAAATAAGACTTTTTTCTTCGCAATACGATGTATATAAAATTTCATGTTAAAATGTTTGTTTTGGATTTTTATCAAATGAACTTCTCATGGAAAAAGTTATGGAATAATCTTCAATTTAGGGGATAACCAGGACGGAAATTGAGCCGATATTTCGCTCGGTTCATCCAGATATAATGTGAATCAGTCCAATAAATCGTGGTTGCTCCTATCGCAATCGAATCCTATTTCCTTGAAAAAAAAAACTGAATAAAAAATATCTTTCTAAACTAATATAACTTTAATGCAATATTGGTGAGAAAGGTTATTAAACGTTATAATAATGAACGTAAAATGAGTCACGTAGGTTAATATGATACACGAGAAGTAGTGGTAGTTAAAATGCGAGTTCCGGTTTTCCGAACGATCTGTCTTTGCTGGAGACAGCGGATGAGAGAAAAAGAGAGAGAGAGAGAGAGGAAAAGGGAATAGTTGGCTTCTCTTGGAGGCATGTCGCGCCACAGCGATGGTGTATAACCTGTGTAATATGGGGAGGGGATTCCGAGCATTTAGCTTATCGCAACCGACTATCTACCGGTTGGCATACGGTTCACCATTAGGGAAAGCTTTCCACCCCTCCGAGGCCACCACCGGCAGTACGTTTAGGCGAGTATACAGGCCTTAAATCAGCCCGCGGCTTGCCTCGGGCCAGCAGCCCAAATTTAAACTAAAATGTTATCGTAACGCGCGTTGGATGTTAACTTGTGTCGTCCTGTGTATGAAAACGCGCGCGCACCTTCGAGGGCTACTGGACCGGAGATAAGCCCTATTGCTACGACGAATTAGGAGCTTACCTACCATTCCTGTTACCTTCACAAACGCGTACTTTCGCCCTTTCTCAATTACCATTCTACTAAACGTCGCCGATATATTTGTTTGTTAGATTTGAAAAATCAAGATAAAAAATAATGTCAATGGTTAAGGGTGAATATCAAGGGATCACCTCCATCCATTTATTAGACTTATCCAACCTTGCTTAACTTCGATGATCGAACAAGAGCCAATGTTATCGTTTAATATATGCATCTGTCATTTCTTTTCAAAAACATTTTCTATTGAAAAATATTCAAAATAAGAAAATACATTTCTTTTAGAATAATTAATACAATGTTCATAATTAAAGACCGTCTGTAATATACGTACACTTAATTGACAAGAATTGATGCAACAACGTATAATTTGGCTCTTGTTATTATTAATAATAATAATAATAATGATAATCATGAAGGAAAATCTAATTTAGGGAAAAAACATAGTTTCTACGGACCCTTGGGGTAGATCTCTTGATATTAATTATATTCCTTTCACTTCTAATTCGGGTAATAAAAAACACAAAGAGCTATAATTCAAGTTACGTCTTACATTAGATGGAAACTACTCGTCTGTATCTCTCACGTGACTGATACCATGAGTAGATGAGTTCCTGCCTTTTCTACGAAAAATTCTAATTAACAGAAACACGGCAGAGGGTAGTTACGAGTGCGATCTCAATGAAATGGGAAGGGCGTGTTGATCGCGAAGGATGACCGAATGTATCCTAAATTAATCGACCCTTCCATCCGTCGATCTTGTCGTAACTTTATGAAAGAACCATGACTGTGTAACCGATTGAATTCTATCAATTCTCTCTCTTTCATTCTCTTTTCTATTTCCCTCTTTTTTCTCGTCTATCGAAAAACAGCTGCTTATACGGGGAGTTGCTAAAATACGAGCGTCGAAATGTCCAATGGAAAGAAGGAAAAAGAGCTGGTGAAATGTTGAGCGTAGGTCGATCCGTAAAGACGCAGGAGAGAGAGAGAGAGAGAGAGAGAGAGAGAGACCCTTTTACTGCCGGTTAACCGTGTTTCTCAGGAGAAAGAGATCGAAGTCAATATCGTTATTTCGTGTCTCTGTCAAGTATGTACTTCGGGTTATGCGAAGCTATAAAAACCGAAAGCTACGACTCGACGATCATACAGCACACGTGCCACCGTTTCTTCTTTTACAAGATTTCTATTTTTATTTTTTCTCCCGTTCTCTTTTTTTTAGAAAGGAAAAATCTTTACGAGCTTCTTTTTACTCGAATTATCGTTTTTTTTTTCGACGAACGATATCATTCGAAATGAGGATGAAAAGAGAACGGAGAATCGAAGGAAATATTCATATGGTATATTATATCCAGATTTAATAGAGATTCTTCCACTAAATTCTCAAAGCTTTTACCCTTATTCCAATCCTACGTAACCCCACCTTTTAACCCTCTAGGACCTGACGTCGGCATATTGCATTATCGCTCTCGACTTATGGGATTCCATATTCAATATGGTAGTAAACGCGAACCCGACTCTTAAAGGCTTTTTTTTTTCGATCTTCCACTACGTTCCCTTTTTTTTGTCACCCTCAGTTTTCTTTCTATCTATTTTTATTGAAAAAGAATGTGAATGTTTTTTATTGTTGTTAAAAAAACAAGGGAGAGAGAGAGAGAGAGAAATTCAATTAATCGAGAAAAAGAAATTAAATCAACCCGACTCGTGATGCTTATCGAATTTTTCAAAGGAAAAAAAGGAATGAAAAGAAAAAAAAAATAGAAGAGAGAAATGAAAGAATAGATCGTAAAAAGCGGTAAACCATTTAAAAAGAAACGCGTGCGATACGGGAACGGTCAGTCCGGGCACGATTCTTGTCACGATCAAAGAAGACGAGAAAGACGGAACGTTCCTAATACCTAAGTTGAACTGCTTGGTATTCGTCGCTCGAGTTTCCTCGGTATAGGAAGGGTCGTGATTGAATCTACAGGGAGCCTAACGATGAGAAGAAGGACAAGGCTAAGACGAATAGAACGAAGAGGAGAAGGAGAACACGAACCAGGACCATAGTAGATCGCCATGGTCCAAACGAAACACCCCTGTGGCATTTATATCCTATGGGATTCGACCCTTCCTACCTACCTAACCCCCTCCCCCTTCCTTCCTTTCTTCCTTCCTTCATCATTGCGTCTCACCCACCCTTCGTGTCGTGCCACGACAGAAATAGTTTTATTATAGCAAGCACGTTGACCGTAACGTGCAAAGACCCCCCATAGCATCGCTACCACCTTCAACGAGCCGGCCTTTTCTAACTTGCCTTTTTCGTTTCTCGCGAACGTTTATCCGATCGCTTAAGAAAGCCAAGTTTCTCTTGAATACTTTAGTCTTCTTACTGAATACGAACTCGAAGGAAGTAAGGGAACAAGTTCCTCCGTCTGGTTAGAACTTGAAAAGAAAGTAGACAAACTTTTTCTAAATGATTAATATTTTGTGAATAAAATAATCTTAAATGTTTTGGACGTTGAAAGATGAATTAAATTCAGTTTGGATGTGAGGGAAAAAGTTAGAAGGTACAAAAAGTTATGTGACATTAATCATTGGTATTAGACATTTTTCTGAAAAAACAAAATAATAAAAACTACCCGTAACGTAAATATAAGTAACCATAGATTGATTACTCGAGTATTTTTTATCCACTTGAATATATTACAGAGTACTCGATTACTCAGCGGATCAAGTAGTAACAATTCTATACTTGTTGAAGTCCTCGAAAGATGCACGGTCGCGTCCTCTGTAGAACAGTTAGAAAGTAAAAGCGATACGCCTGTAAGAAGGCAACCATACGTGCACCAATGCTATTCTACGCTTTGGTTGCCGGCGTTAAAGTCTAAAGTAAGCAGGATAAAGAAGGGGAGAGGGTAACATCGTAGTTTTGCCCTCTCCTAAAGCCGAAAATCCCAGAGGCCGCACGCCAAAAGCGCGATCGATTGTTTCTACGCTTACAGGACGTGCACACCGCAAATTTTTCTTCCATTCCCCTTCGCCCTAACTATTCCACCTTGAAACATTTTTTTTTGTCTTCCTTTAGGAAGAAACGCTATCCTCGTGCCTCAAGCGGCTTAGATAGGCTAAAGCCAGGAATAAAGGCGGGTACCGATTTTCTTCAGGCGATATCAAACTTTCGATGGAACTCGTGCCATCTGAATACCAAGTATGCCCTTCGCGATAAGGGGATACGAAGACTAAAGGGGGAGGATGATCGAGTTCTTCTTAAGAAACGAGAGAAAGAGAGAGAGAGAGAGAGAGAGAGAGAAAGAGAGAGACGATCGTTAAACCCTTCCTCTGATGAGACTTCTTTCGAGCTAATAGTCTCAGCTACCGTATTCCAAATTTACTTAATTTAATTGAAGTCGTTGCTATTAACGCCAGATCCTCTTTTCTTCCAGCCCTCCGATCTTTAAGATTAGAGTGGCTGGTTATGAGTAAAATTATCTGAAATATAAAATATTTTAAGAAAGCAGATACGTTTAACGTATTTCGTATGTATCGTAACAGAGAATAACATCTTCCAACTAAATTTTGTTTACTTCGAGTTTCAGAAACATTGGGGTTCGTTTGGAGAAAGGAGAAAATTGATATCAAGTACTTGCCTAACTAGTAGGATTATGAATAAACGATGTCGCAGGACACACGTGGGACCGGAGTATGTACCTCTCTGTAAACGAGTTAATGGGCATTATTTCCTAGAACCCGTACACGCGCCATGAGATCCGTCCTATTGCTCCGACGAGACATTAGTCTGCGGGGCCAAAGGATTTACCGGTAAGTACGCCTCCTCGTTAATACTGATTTAAGGATTTTCCCACACTTTCCAACAGCCCATTTATCCCAAATTAAGACAATTTTGCGAGCGTCTTGCGACACACTATTTCTAGGTCATTTGTATATTGTTGCTTGACAAAATCGAATCTATGATTATATATTAATATGCTTGATTAAAGATAAATTTTCAGTCAATATTCTTCTTTCCATTCGCTGTGAAATAATTTTTTTCTTTAATTTACTTACTGTTTTTTAAAGGTGCGTGATACCTTTCTTACTTTGTTTGTTTTATAGTAAAAAGAATAAATTTTTATTTCAAAAAAATGTTAAAGAATTAGAAATATCAAATATGTTGGATATTTAACTCGTAAGAATTGATTTGTTCTAATCTACTAAATACTTGATTTTAATTAATACCTGATGTTTGCATATTTGATTCGAGTACGCTGCACGTTGCTCATCTGCCATCCTACCACCTCGCCGTGAAAATATTGCGAATGTGAAAATCGATGATACATCATTAATTCTAGTTAACACAGTGGCTAGTCGTGTCAGCGCGACAAATCGATACTTCGAGAAACAACGTTTGAATCTTTTTATCTGGAAATTGAGAAAGACGATAGTCGACGTCTTGTCGATGACGTACTCCATGGTCTGTAGATTTTACTCCGAATTACTCCCCCACTTTTTCAAGTGACATCGATTATTAAACGAGCAACTTGATATTCTTTCCAGTCTCTTTTAACAAAAAAGAAAAATAGCGAATAATATAATATAATAATATATTATACTAATGATATTCATAAGATATTAATAATATTTACATAAATATTTGTAATTTGTAATAACATTTTTTTCGACAGCAGCAAATTGTCGAACGCGCAAAACACTTGTAACTTTTATGCCTCTCACAAACAAACAAAAAATGCTATATAGCTAAAACTGTGAACATATGTTCGGAACGAGTGTACCAACATAAGAAAAAAAATATATATATTATGCTAATAATATTAATAAATTATTATAACAAGAAAAAATTTTGTTAACAATCTGTCCAGTAAATTAAATAAAGCAGAACTTTTGAAATTCATTATTAGCGATCTTATTAATAATTCTTCCTACTAATAATAATAATATTGTCACTTAGAAAAAAATATATATCGAACTTTCTATTTATTCCCGCACAAAGAAATGAACGTTCATCTCTTAAGTATCGATTTTAAAACGGAACTGATTAAAAAACTACACCGATGGCCGATTTTTGTATTTTCTCGATAGTAAAATTGAAAAATTGAAAAAAGAAATTTTGTGTTTATCGTGTACGAAGTGAACGGGTAAGCGTCGGACGAAACACTAGCGAAGGCCGATCTTGGGGTGCTGCATTAGGGGCGCGCCCCTTCGACAAGGCCCCCCAACACGACCAGCTCTCTTTTATTTCTTTCTCTCTCGTACCTACTTCGTTTCAAACGAGAGAATAAAGGAAAGAACGATGATGTCGTCGTTGTTTCTGCATGTCTTTCTCTCTTTCTCTCTCATGCTTTGTATATTCGATACGTCCCATCCATCCGAAGGGTTCCCTTAGCCTATCGGTTTTGCCACAGCCACGGCTATGTGTTGTGCATGCTCATCCTCCCTCTTCCACCTCTAACTTCGCATCGACTATGACTAATAAGGACTACGCTACGATCGAGTCACACGAGGCTAACATATATACGTATATACATATGTGTAAGTGTGTCCATGTTGAACGACGCGCTGGGCTAACGTGTTGTTTATCGATAGAGGGTGCGAGAAAGGTTTCAAGATTAGATTACTACGAGAATAGAGACAATTATTGATTTCAATGTGTTCTTGATAATTCTATACAGTAACTAAATGGTAAGAACTATAAGTAACCGTAACTCTTGATTAGAATTTTATTCGGTGTTAAATAAATTATTCATCGAATAGATGTAAAGATAGAAAATAATATGTGTTTCAGGATTTTTAAATAGATCGATTATATATCTTGTATATTAAATTAATTGTATATTAAATTAAAAGTACTCCATGTAAAAACAAGAGAGATAATCCAAAACGTGAGAGAATACATTCTACCCCATAATTCCAGCACCATTGAAAGGTAAGCATACGCTTCCGTATCGTGGAAATATTTATGATCGCAAGAACAATGGCCGAACGTGATGCCTTTGTGATTTCGAACGCGTGCTGCGTGACCATGCACGCATTACTACTTCCACTATCATCGACCTACATAAAGCGAAATCGTGAATGATTAAAAATGTGGATTATTCGCTCACCATGCAATGATTTTTGCATTAAATAAACAAATTCATGCTTACATATGTGCCGGTAATTATGACAATGGACCAACGATATATATTATTATCAAATGAATCGTCCAATACATCTTTTCCATTATTTTATAAACATAAAATACTATAAAAAATGTATGATGACCCATGCCCCTCCGTAATAAAGTCCCATCATTCCAGCTTCTCTTGCTTAACACCAAAATATACCCACACTTACATTCAAGTCAAATAAATCTCTCGTGAATGCTTTGATATTCCGTATATCAAAATATTCACGGAATTCTATTGCAACCCTCAAGAATAAAACAAGAAAATATTCTTTCTTCCTAATCCATCTTTACAATTTCTCACCATTATATGTTTCACGGAGTAATAGAAAAATAATCTGATTACGTAGATTTGCATATCAATGATATACAATATATCTACACGATGATTTACCTTATTGTTAGATCTTTAATGTATTTTTCATAATATTTTTATTTTAATCTTTATCGCTATAAAGAACTCAATTTCTTCCGATTTTCATTTTTGGTCTGATAGGTGTACTCCTATGGTAACTTTGGCTTCACTTTGTGACAGCTATTTTTCGAAATTGTAGTATGTAATTGTAAAATTGATAAGCAACTAATGTTATTCTTTTAAATAAAGTTACTATTCATGTCGTATTCGTGATCGATATCAATAATCGATGCAACAATAATAAAAGTATTTTTCTTTCTTGATACAGATTGCTCATTGATTATCTGTCAAGTATTGTAGAATAAAAAGATATGCGAGAGCTGTCATATAATTTATTCCTTTCCCATGTTATTAATCCTTTGCACTATAATTATTTTCTCAGCTAACACTGATTTAATTTATATTCTGGTTTAATATTATAGGTTTAATAAGATTGCATGCAGTTATTTCAAATGCGAGTTTTTATTCATTACAGCTTTGTTTGTAAAATATGCCTGATAATAATATGTTATAATTTTTTTAATTTTATATATTATATAATATTTTTATTTGTACATATAAAAGTAATGCTTGAATATTGAAATTTAAGTGAATTGAATACTTGAAATTTAAAGTAATGTCTTCGTATAAAATTACTGGATTTCTGAGAGAAGTCATTTTTCTCATATTTTAAAGAGTTATTTATTAATTGATTATTATTATTATTTAATCTTATATATATTTCTAAGCTAACATAACTATTCAATGAGCCATATTAAATAATATTTTTAGACGTTTTTAATTCTGTTTAATTTATACACATGTCAGAAAGTTAGCAACATTTCAATTGTGTAGTGTGCAGAAAATTACATACACTTGTTATTCTGACAAGTAAAAAAAATCTTTTTTTCGTGACATTTATAACCCTTGATGTCACATAAATCATAAATACATTACTTTCGTTCAAGTTAACCCGCATTTATTCGAACAATTCAAATGATTTTATTTGAGGGTGAATTCGGTAACTGGTTTCGTTCTGTTCTTACGAGTAAGCTCGTTGTTACCCTCTCGAGGGTAAAGAAGAAACAAGCTCGTTTCTCGTTCATAAGCGCAAACGTAGGTTTACCATATGCGTGCACGATGACACCAGCCCGTGTATGTAACCCCATAACCCCTCGGAAAAAGCGTAGCATCGAATTTCCTTCGAGAAACGAGGGCCCCACGTGCGACGAGAAGGCGTTTTCTCCTTCTTATGAAAAGAATCGGAAATTCGCGGTGAGTCTCTCGGGGATTCGCTGACGATTTTCTATCGGGATAAAAAAAAAAACTCGTCTGATCTTGATATGGCTTTGGTAGTAATATTTTTCATGAAGTAGAGATATGATGTGATGTGACATGATATATGGTTTAGATAAATGCTGCTGTAGATCGTAAAATATGGTTAAAGAAAAATAAGAAAAATAAGAAAATAAAAAAAATAAAAATAGATTAAAGTAAAATAAGGGAAAATATAATTACATACTAATAATATATCTAATAGTTAGTTAGTATTAATTACGTTTCCCCGGTAAGGGAGATTTCATTTCTTACCTCATCCTTTACAAATGTTCTATATTAAAGAGAAATATAAGAATAAGTACAAGAATAACAGAAAGTAAAATTTGATATATGATACAAAGATATAATAAAGAGAAATAATAAAAATAAAATATAATATAAATATTTTATATCCTCTCTTTTATTTTATCAACTTTTTAAAGTTTTATTTTCTTTTACTTCTTTACAGAGTTTCTTTTTATTCCTGAGAATAAATAAAAATGTATAAATATATGTGATCTGAGGTGATTCTCGTGCAAAAACTAAAAACAAACAATAGTAACTAGACTTTTAGGAATACAATTTTGAATTTTGAAGAATCGATCGGACGATATATCAGTGATACTGGTTTATTGCTAGATAGAAATCTCCTTTTCTCGAATATATACTACGATTGAAGGGAAAAAAATATAAAACTCTTAACTACTCTGTGAGACAGGATATTGTCTGGCAGCAAAAGCTGGATGGTCCAAACAGTGGTTATGCAAAGTAGCAAAGTTGTGTGAAAAGAGAAAGAAGCTTTCCATGAAATCCTTGCATTCGATTTTTATATGTTTTCGCAAGTACCAACCGTATGAAGAATTCAAATCGTGAGGTTTCGTATTCCACGAAGTTCTGGGTTATATGCACTCCTTTTACGAGCTTCTCTTTCTTTTCCTTCCTGATAATAATCTTACGATAGAGTATGTAACTATCTAACTTCATCCACTGAATTATTCGAGACATTAACTTTGTTTTCTGTATCCTTAACCATTATCTATATACAAAGTTTATTATAATCTCGATACTATCTCAAGATCATTGAATAGAACAAGTGCAGAAGGAATCGAAGATCGAGCTCGAATAAAGAATAAAAAGAGAAAAAGAGAGAAAGAGAAAGAGAACTATGAAGAATACGAAAAAGTAAAAAAGAGAGAAACAACCATCTTTGATGGTTGAGAGAAAACGTATTAGGGTATTCATAGGACTTCTGGTGTTAGTGATCTTAAACGAGGTAACAAGAAAAGCCAGTTTTCCCAGTTGGGAACGGGCTAGTACAGAAAAGAAAAAGGGAGCTTGGAAAAAGAAAAATCTCAAATCAAATATTTATCTTACAAGCTCTGCCGGTGACTATCGTTATGAGGAATCGAAAAATCAAGGAAATCTCTCTGTGAGCTACCTTTTTTTCCTTTTCATACCTTTCGGATTTGTTTTATTTTTTTGATTTCGCCGAAGAAAGCTCCTTCGGGTTGTCAGTTAAATCGATATAAACGAAATTCGCGTCCTTAGAGCGAGTAACTGAAAGGAAATACAAAAAAGGAACTCTCCCGAGTCACAGAGAAAGAAAGTTCATGACACGAGACGTCTATTTTAGTCATCGAGCAATGCTATTCGTTCGGCTGGATATTTTTAAGGTTTCCGTCTCCGCCACGCGTCTGTGCAACGACTACCACTCTTTCTCTTTTTTCTTTTCTTCTTCCTCCCTTTCGAAGGATTCTCGTAGAACGTGTATACATGTTGTGTGCACACGCATGGAAACGTCAACGAGCGTTAACACACCACGAACCAGACGCAATATTTTCAACTTGCTCTCTCTCTCTAGCTGTTTCTTATGCCAAACGCCGACTTTCTCTCTTATCTTCATAACTTACGAGGAGTTCGGGCCTCTGCCGACTGGACGAAAAGTCGTCTTCGCGAGCTTCGCGTGACTTTACGCCTTTGTGCCAAAGCCATTTCACCAGGCGCGTTTCGTCGAGGAGGGTACGAGGAAACAGAGTTACTGAGCTTTTCAAAGAGACGAAGAATTACTTCACGATCAAAACACCCACGCGTTATTACCCTGGCTTTTTTACTTTAACAAGGAATCTCGCTGGTAGATTTTTCTTTTTCTCTATTTTAACGAATTAATCCTCGTTTATTTGATAATATCTTAAAAGTAATTTCATTTTTTTCGATGCTAAATAAAAGACGAGTTTTCAATATTTTTAATCCGAGGCATTTTAAATGATAAATATTCAACTGCTCAATTATTTCTCGCGAATAATGAAATCCACCGGTGCCTTCATTTTGCCGTCGTTCCCTGCAACTAGTGCATCTTTCATAATCGAAATTACCTGAATGAAATTCTGAAAACCCATTTTGATCTTGGCTTTTAATTAACACTATCTCTTCGTAAACAACACAAAAAGGAGCAAAATATAACGAAAATGTTAATTTTGATTTTCCATTTCAGATGCGATTGCAAAACAATTTCTCGACGGACGAAGAAAGTTCTAAATGACGTCTCAAGTGTTGGTTTGTTAGAATGTAAAATAATTTTGAAGTTTAGAGTAAAGTTGGGATATAGGTAAACGCTACTAACGGAAACCTTCGTGCGAAAATGGAAATGACTTTTCGAACAACCTAATAACACTATATTGCTTTTAAATATATTTCAAGTTTGTTCCTTTAATTATTGCGAAACAATTTGTATCCCATTGGATACGTGTCTGTGTCGTCCCGAAGTTAGCTTGGAGTTAGGTATTAACGGGCATGAGGAAACGAAGGGCCGTTGCTAATAGGGTCTGACGTTGACGAATCTCCAGGTTACGAAGTCGTCAACCAAGAGAATTGGATGTTCACGATGTTAGGCCTCGCTTTTAGGACGAATTCGCACTTGCCAATTTGTTGGAAATAATGGGAATCCATCAGTTTTCTCTTGGTCCTTTGGGTATTTTGATTTTTTGTTAAACATATTACCGAAATTTCAACACACAGTTATCTTTATTCTTCTAAAAATATAAGAACTCGCTAGGTTTCTTTATGTTGTTAAAAAAAAAACAAAGATAAACTTGTAGAGAGATAACCAGGAAAAAAATGAGAAAATCTCTGTCAAACGTAAATTAAGGTAGTTTTTTGGCGAGGAGAAAATCGGTATCCTCTTTTCGAATCTACCAGCGATTTGTCGCCAAAAGACAAGATCCTAATGGGAAAGTAATCCCTTTCGGGTAAGCGACGCGGAGAGATAAAGACACCCCCTGTACTTCCGAAGGAAGATTCGACGAGATTCCGATAATGCCGAGACCAGTAGCCCGGCCACAGTAAGTAGTTATTTCTTGCGATGAGGACTAACCGATAAGGAGATCTCTTTTTTTCCCCGGAATCTCAGTTGGAATTTGTTTTCCGGAAAAACGATCCTATTTGTCCGGGTCGAAACACGCTAACCTAGCCACAACTACTTTCCAAAAAGAGAGCTACTATCGTTTCATCCGATTTATTGACGCATTCCAAATTTTTTTTTTCCAGAGGGAACTGCGATAAATAATGGATGTCATGAATCTCTTTTAACTCCGAACTTTCTTTTCTATCCTGTGATTTTATATTTCACGAAATTTCCGTTTCATTTTTGTCATTATGAATGTAAGTTATCAATATTTTCAAAATTACATTTTTTAAAACAAACGTTTATCCTACCAAGAATTAAAATAAAATAATGAAATCTTCGAAATAGCATATTAATATTAATTGTAAGAATAACATGCAATAATTATTTTCATATTATAATTTATTTTATAATAGTAAACGCAATAATAGAGAATTAATCTGAAAATATTTTCAATGAAAGACAGTATAGTAAACGAATCCTTTATAATGATGATAAACCAAGTTACCAGTAAATAATTCTAGGGAAAAAATTGTTAAGTATTTTTTACGAGTTTGCGGAAGAGAAAGAGAGAATTCGTTGGTTAATTAAAAAATTGGAACCCGAGATGCGTTGAAAAGTGGGTGCAACAGAGACGTACTTCTCTGATCTTATACATGTCCCATACCTTATCTAAAAAGAGTCACGACCACTAATTGGCACATCTTCAAAGATTCTCGACCCTCTCGTGTCTTTCACCTGACTCTCTTCTTCTCTTTCATCATCTCGTTTCACCTAACATAAAGTAGTTTCTTTCAAGTTGATGTAAATATTCGTAGCAGACATTTATAGAAAAAAAAAAAAAAAACAAAAAAAACCAAACGTAATCCTTTGATAAAAGTCAATCGTTGAATTTCAACGGTAAACATACCACCCAATAAAAGATCTAATAAATCTAATCATAGATCATTGATATTTTATCAAATCTTCGATGACATTCGTTCAAATTTCACCAAAAGCGAATTATTTTTTCGCAAAGTCTTATAATTTCATAATTCTAATGTCAAACTAATTACCTTTTATTTCACACGCGATCTTTGAAGAGAAGTGATCCAGCCGGAAACTGTCATCTTCATCTTATCATCCAAAACAAATTGTTACGATCTTAAATTTTATTTAAAAAAAAATGCATTCCTTTTGGATAGATCCGATACGAAATAATAATGTATGATAAGAGAAATAAAAAAAAATAATATAGTAATAATAAAATTTTGGAAAGATCAGACTGGCCCTGGCACCGGTTAAATACGGCTGAATGTACGTGGCACGGAACAGCGACTGAAAGCAGAAGCATTCCGACAGCCAAGGCTCCACTCAAAATCTTTGCGTCGGCCTGCTTCGTCAGAGTTCGTGAGTTTCCGTTCAAAAGCACGTGGCTGCTCTCGGGAGACCACGAGTCTGTGACGTAGTAGATTAAATGGAAAGTTGTTAATACAAAAATATTTCTTCTTTTTTTTATGGTAAAATAAAGTAACACCCGTTGTATTGAGGAAATTGCTAATTTTTGTGAAATAACTGTAAAGTGGCAAAGAAGGAATAACCAAATCGATAAAATTAACTGATAATAAGCGTAAAAAAGATAATGCATTACAAAAAAGTTGTTACAACTGAAGAAAGGCAAAAAGTTGAAACACGGAGCTGTTAATAAGGTTTTAACTGATTTTGTAATAAATCGTTTGACTGTTACCAAAATTTGGCAAGCGGCTGAAAATCAATACAGGGAAGGCAAAACTTTTACTGATGTTTCTTTACAAAGCAAAAACATTTCGAAAGAAAATGCAAGTATTATTTCTAAAAATTCGGTTAAAAATAATAATGTTACTTTGAATCGACGAAAATCGATACGTAACATCACTTACGGTATCCATATATTCCTAGCTTCATACTTTTTAATATCATCAAGTAGAGAAAAGATTTGAAACGCATATCTTCTACCATTAAACCTATTCTAACAAATAAAACCACAAGTTAGATAAACTACAGTTTTGTTTATCAAAAGTAAGATCAGATGAACGTTTTAAGGATTTGTATGTGATTACAATTACTTTGTATTTAAAATTTTATAAATGTATACCATATATTCGTTCAAAGGGAACAATATTTCATGTTTGGAATAGTAAGTTCGAAATAAAATAAAATAAAAATTCTTCAAATCTTGTCACTGACAAATAAAACAATGTTTTACCAAATGTAAAAAAGAAATCATTATTGATACATATGATTATGATTTCCTATTTTGTAATATAAAATTTGAGAAATGATAGTCGTTTATTTGGAAGTCTATCGTTCGACTAGTGGAATACTATGCAATGCGGAGACGAAAATTGAGGGTGCAAAGCCAATATACATATAGGTATATACATTTGCAACACCCCCACAATATTGTCACATTAGTATTCGCCACGTATACCGGTTCGGTTGATGAGTTCAGTCTGACGTATCATTCCCCAAGCACGATGCGTCGTCTCCTTGTACCACCAACATTGTGGAAACTTTCAAATTCTGAGTGGCAATAAAAAAAGAATCGCGTTTTTGTTATGAACACCGTCGATAACGAGAACATCTCGCTTTGGGTACAAAAGCTGGATATACATTTATATGTGTATTGTGTTGCACGTGCTTTTTCCAGCTGTCAGTTATGACAAATATCATAACTTCGCAAAGAATTTAAATTTTTTAATATATAAGATTTTTTTTATATTATTATTCGTTTTAATAATTTATTCGCAATACTTATAATTTAATTGTAATTAAAATAAACGAGAAAAGAAAAAAAGCATATCTTGTTTTAAATTCACATAGATAATATTTCATATTGAAAAATATGGTAAATGTAAAATAAAAATCGGCTATGTGTAATTATATTCGATGGTTAGACGATTATAAGGTCGACAATAATACTGACAAATTTAACCATAATAAAAAAATAACTTGAAAAAAAGGAAACAATTGGGACGTATAGAAAAATGTATATATGTAGATCCATATTAAAAACATTGGAAGGAATAACTTCAATTGTAGGATGGGGGTTGAAAATAAGAAAAAAAACAAATCAATTCGTAACCGTGCAAACGCATAAGGGAGGGTGCTAGAAATCGTTTTAAAAGAACGAACGGTAAATGGTGGACGAAGGACATCGACGCGGCTTTGCATACATTTTCCTTAGATAGGCGAGACCGAACGTTGCGTTGTCGGCAACTCCACGCAAATCTAGAGTTTATCTGCCGGCTGAGTTTCTCCCCGATGAGCGATTCGGATGTAAATGACATCCGGTATACTGCCCTTTGGCGACCGCTCATAAAACTGAGGGTGGCACCTGCTGCTGGAACGCAAGCAAACCAGCACGCGTCCCGTCTTTCTCTAACCTTTAAATATTTTTCTTTATCTTTCCTTCATGGTTCTTTTTTTCTTTCTATTAGTTACGCTTAATTTAAATTAAAAAATCAATAATCTATAAACTTATAAATATATATAAACGAATGCACGCGAATATTTGTTACGTATGCGTTCGTAAACTACTCATTTGATTGCAATAAAATTTTAGTAAGTTGTTTTACACACGCCAGCTTAGATTCTTGTATAAGTACAATCTTTTTACAATGATTCTTTCTTTTTTTTGAAAGGCATTGAAACGTCCTGCTGGATAATTGTTAGTATATTATATAACTTTGATGCAATTCTCTCTCTGTCCTTATTTAAATTGCTATTATATATAATGAACAATATATTTATATATACTGATTATTAAATGATAAGTATTTAGAATCAAATATCAATATGTACAGTGTATTAATATATTACATAACTTTAATAAAACCTTAATCCTATTACATTTTTAATGTCCTTACTATCTATTTAAAAATATACTGACAAATTATTATATTATATATAATGAATAAAATTCTTGCATACACACAGACCATTTATTTTACAAAATGCTGATCAAATAAATAAAAGTATTTTAGTTAGTGTTTTATTTTTGTTGAAGAGGAGAGAGAAAGAAAGGATGAGATATCGTAGATGCACTCTAGTATTGAAAGTATTACTCGAGAAAACTGTTGTTGTGAGAATCGAAGGCAAGAAATACGTCGGGCAATGGAACAACCACAAATTCTATTTGCTGTGATGGAAAATACTATAGCGTATGCTCCGTAGGAGGGTCCCACAACTGTGACCCAAGCTATATATGCTCTACTATCCGTATCTACGTTCCTAGTTGTAGTATTTGCTATTCGATTGCATACACGTGTACGTATACACACATATGTAGAAGGCAAATGTCCCGTGTCTCAAGCACAACCCGCGTTGATTCTAATAGACCCTGCTGCGTTCCACTTGCTATAAATCCTAACACAGTTCCTCTCCCTTTGCCACTACCTCACCGTTCTTCCCTCGATTTCGAACGCGAGAACGTTTTGAAAATAATTCGCTGCAACGTCTCAAACATATTTAACGAGTATCGTTTAATGGGTCTTCTAATATGTATTAGTAGAGGTATGTATGTATAGGTTACTGTTAAAACGTAAGATCTGTTAATTCAAGAAATAAGTAGCTTAAACCAATGAGTATACCGACTAATTAAAGTACGAAATAAGATAGAATTACATATTTGGTAATATATAAATGCACAAATTATTAACACCAAGTTATTTGATGTATTAATTAGTTATTATTTATTTTCGAGTATTAATTAAATTTTCAACACCTGCTAGCAAATGGTAAAAATAAAGGTAACCTTTATATCTTGGAAACAACCCCATTTATAAAAAAATCGTTACTACTATCTGATGACCCCCTTCTGTACAAAGCAACTTCTGTTAGACGAATATTTTCTGACACTCATAGTTTCGAAGACATTAAATCCTAATAGTTACTGGACTACCCTCTATATCTACATATGTAACAGTAAGTAGGAAATGGAGTAATAAGAGGTAGCTGAACGCCTGACGATAGGCAACTATGATTTTATACTTCGATATACGACACAGGAATGATCGCGCGTAAGCTGTGCTGCATACGTGCAGGCGCTAGATGCAACTTTCTGTATTTCGTAACTCTCTTCTGAGTGAATTTAATTGTTTATTTATTTTTGTTAAAAATAAAATATTATTTTGCGATCGCAACGCATAAAAATAATAACAAAATCTTTCTTATTAATAATCAATTTAAATAATTCTCTTTTTGTAATCATATTTCAGTTTCTCTTTCTTTTATTCATTTTTTCTTGAGTGAGAGAGAGAGAGAGAGACGTCACAACAAGGAGGAATAAAAATATAAGGAGGAAAATCAGTGCCTCTAGCATGAGCAAAATTTTATCGTCTCCTAACGTCCGGACAAAACTTATTTCCTCCCTCCTACCCCAGAGTTTTTATCATCCCTACGTGTTGTTTTCCTCCCCTTACTACCTTCGGTAAAGTTTCAAATGCTTACGAGGAGCACCTACGATCACCGAAAACGGAATCAGCCGGGGCTCTGGTACTTTTCCATTACCCGATGCGTTTTCGTCGTCGTGATAAACGACAAAAGGAGAGAAGCTCAACTCTCAAGGACCCGTTTCCGTCCGCTAAACTCTTATGAAGAGGGAAGACGAAAGGAAAGGGGGAAAAAAACAAAAGCGTTTCATTTCCCGACCAGCTATCGGACCGACGAAACACTCAACCGTTACTTTTTATTTTCGAAAGGAGTTTTTCTCCTTCGCCAATTCCTTCCATTTTCTTTTCCACCACCGAGAGAAGAAACCAACGAGGTCTTTAGTATTCCACGTCCACATCGATGTTATATGAAAATCGAATGTCCAAGAGAAATTTGAAGATCACTCTTCTCTCTCCCTCGAGTTTTTTCCTTCGAAGAAGAAGAAGAAGACGAAAAAGGAAAAATAAGAAAATCTGGCAATCATCTCGAATAATCGAAGAAGGATTTAGGTCTGATAGTGAGTCAAGCCCATCGTACAATAGATGGGAAAGATGAAAGAGATAATCCATCTTCTTAGCCTTGATTCTTTACGATTACGGATTCTACGACTTTAGAAAAATAAGAAAGAAAGCTATGCAACTGGAAATATTTTATAAATCTGGATACATCTTTTGATATGTAAAAATATTATTAGTTGTTTCTTTTCAAGTGGTATAAAAATCCATTTATGCATATATTGAGATATCTAAGGGTATACGCTTGAATCAATTTAAAAATATTCATAAATATTAATGAATTTGAGATATGTTTTTTAAGATATACACATGTGTAAATTTTATCATTTCAAAACAATTTATCAAATTATTAAATAAAAACAAAGGCTTTTCTAGGCTGCCAATGGACTTTTATGGCGTTAAACAAAAAAATGTATGCATTGACATTTTATAGCAAAACTTTGTATTGGTAAATTCATAAGGATATTGCACTGTATTGACTTTATTATTAACAATACATAAAAAAATCATCCATGCCAAACTGAAACTAGTCATAACTTATTTTTTGTCAAAATAGCACTTGTACAACATTTAAAAAAACGACTTATATAATATGTATGTTCTTATATTTTTAAAAAGAAGAAGGGAAATAATCGCGATCATAGAAAATAATGGAAAAAAGAAACCAGTTACTTCGTTTCTTTCTAACTTATTTTTCTTTTTTTATACTCTCTTCTTCTCATTTTCTACAGCACACCAGAGTACATACGTAATACGTACAAAGCACATCAGTATTCCAGAATCGCTTCGACCGTTCGTCTCGCGAGACAAGAATTCAAAGCATTCCGATCGAATTTTCCGGCTGTTCGCCGAGCGAAAATTTACGCACGCTCAGAACCCTCGCGAGTTTTCTGCCTACGTCACTAAAAGCCCTTCGAACTAGAAAATACCCACCCATGTGACCCTCTTCGAAACGCTTCTTAATTGCCTTTCGAACAACAAGAAGTCGTTTCGAACCACTTTTTTCGAGGACTTTGAAAACATTCGGACGTATCGATTGTCCATTTATACCAAGGAAGTCTATCGAAAAGACCTAAACATGAGCGTTCAAAATAACCTTATATTTTTGAATCTTTTGCTTTTATATACATATAAAGAAAGCGTGACGAACCAATAATGTTTTCCATCTTCTATTGGCTTAACTACACATTTTATTTTATTTATTTAAAACCAAAATTATTATTCCAATCACGAGAGGATTCCATGTAGGAGGAATTTGCATACATAGATGTAGAAATTGGTTAATATCGTACATTTCATACGTATAATACAAAAATGGAATAATATGATTCGGAAGCAAGGCCATATCGAGCATATAATTATATGAAATATTTTTTTCTTTTTTTAGAGTACTTTAAATTCGCTCTTTAGAAAGTTAACGTATCATATTATCGTGAAGATTTTTTTGAAAAAATGCGGACAAATTCGTCTATTTATTCGTTTATGTGTCCACCGACTGAACAAAATTCTTTGTCTTTTTTCTTACAAGCAAAGCCCTTCGCCGTATTACTTTTAATTGAATTCCCGCGATGAAATTTCATCCGCGAGCGGTCCTCTCGAGAACCACGTCACTCTTTTCGCTATATTAAGTCGAGAGAGACCATTTCGCAGCTATCCTTTTTCTTTCGCATTTATTCTCTTCTATCCCTTTCTGTCGTACACACATCTCTTGTGTGTGTTACGCACTCACAACCACTATTACTACTACCACGAACCGACCATTCCACCACCCACGTTTTGAAGAACGTGCTTTCTCCGTAGCCACGCACAATCGTGCTTTTTTCCCGTGGCATCCTTCCAGACTCTCGAGTGCGCGACACTTTGGGAAATGGAAATTCGAAAGCGACTGCCCGCGACGCGAAAAAGAATATATGTATATACATATTCTACGAGCTTTCACGACCGAAAATCTCAAGCTCCATGAAAAAGATGAAGAAGAAAGAATATCTGCTGACTGAAAACGTCCTTTTCTCCACGGAAATATTATTCCTCCAACTTGCATAAATTCAATTGGTATAAATATGAATCAACAAATACGATATAAATCATGTAATACGTGAAGAGAAAATTTGAAAAATTTATGATAGTAGATAATATATACAGTAGAGAGAGAGAGAAAGAGAGAGAGAAACCATACTCAACCTGTATCCCGTCAAGCCTTCAAGTGCGATCCGACACGCCCAATCTTAAATTTATCTTTTTTCGTTTTTTAATAACCAAAATTGATTGACAGCCACTTAACCCCTACCTTACAACTTTCCCGCCCACGAGACCAACCATTCTTATGAACAAAACTTTCTATGTTTAAATACACCTATTGTTTGCCAACCCTATGACCTGGTTTTTTTCTTGTCATTGATTTTACATCGGCGCCGATGTACGACTCCCTTGATATAGGAAACAGATTATATAAATGTTTAATTTTTAATTAATTAGTGACATAATTAAGAATTTGATTCTTTCAGATCAAATATACAAAAAATCGATTATAAAAACGAATTTATTTTCCAATTTATTCAGATAATCAATGCTCTACTGTAATACATATGAGGCATTCATATATCAAGTCGATTAATTTCTAATTTACAGAATTAATTGATAAAGTTATATACACAATCGTATCGTTTATTATTAAACAATCATTAAAATTGTTCTTATGTAAGAACTAAAAAGAATAATAATTATCATTGATTTTATATCTGAACTTATTTCAGACAAATAGTTCAGAACAGTTTTAACAGTTAATATTGATATAGTTTTATTTTTTATAGAACTTATCTTTAGTATTAGTAATCCAAAATTCGTCATGGTCGTCCAGTACCGTCGATAAGTAATCAGTAAAGAAACCTCGGTAGACGACAATGGTATAAACGACAGGTGCGATTAACGAGCGTTTGACTGAAGTTTTGGAGGCTAGCCCACACAACCGCTAATTAAATTAATTTGAGGGTGTACCTCTCTCGTTCGATCCTCTCTCTTCCCCTTTTCTTCCTTGCACGCTCTCAGTTTAAAGCACCACTTTCAAGTTAAGTATCGTCCGAACGATATGAAAGCTCAAAGCATTCAAAATCAAAAAAGTTTTAACTGTCACGAGGACGTAAACATTATCCGATCAGTATATAAATTAAAATTTGAATTAAAAAAGAAAAATATATATATGTGGGAAAGATAAAGAGCAAAGGGCCGCGTGAGTAAACAGTAAGGAACACAGCGGAAATAATATAAAAGATTAGGCAATCGTATGTATGCATAAGTTTTGTTTGATGTATCGGATTACGCTGGCTTATCGCGAGTTGCGTCGATGCTTCGAGAGCATTCCCGAACCGGATGGAAGAAGAAAGAATCGAAGGTTGGATAATCGAGAATGATCGAGAAGTTGCTAGAAAAGAAGTAGGAACGTGGAAGGGAGGCGATGTATAAATAAGCGGCGTAAGGCTTCGAGTTAAGTTCAGTAAGGGAGAGAGTACTTTAAGTGAGAGATTATTAAGATAGTTTTTCCGAAGGGCTTGGGCGTGTGTGTGTCAGTATCAGTTGTTTGTATTACGTTGAACAAAGTGTGAAGCACTATTTTTAAGGCTATTCTATTCATCCTGTATTAAATATTAAATAAGTAGAATTAACATCGGTGTACGTTAATCATTCACCTCTACACTGAATCCACATTCCTACATATATATATGTACGTAAATGTGTATACAAAATGTTTCACTTAATTGAACGAAGTAATAAAAGTATATTTATTCATTTACAGCGCAAAGAAAAATTAAACTAATTTCGTGATAATTTCAATATTATACCCTTGAAATCAAACCATTTCATCTTTTGACATTTTCTGTAGCATCAAAAGCAAATCTAGAAAATATGCTCACCGTGTTTTAAATCGAGATTCGAAATACTGGAAAGATTAAATTTGAGACAATAAAATTAGAAAAATTCATTGCAAAAATCTAAGAAAATACAAAATTAATGAATAGTATTGCATTGATCACATTTTCGAGACAAACATAATTTCGAATCTTTCGGAGTTGAGGTAAGTTCTAAAAGGAAACGCAGGGAACATAACAAAGAGGAAAATGAAGAGAAAACCGAAGAACGAACCCCTCTGACGAGAGTCGAGGAAATTGGTGCCGGACGTTTCTTCTCGCTTTGGAACGGTGAAATCTTCTCGCAGAGGCTTGCCTCCTCCTTTCAATTAACGCCTATCCCATCCCTACGAAGAAAATTCCCTCCCTTTTCCTTTTGTTCCGAGCTCGTACTCGATGAGGAGTTCTATGACCTTAGAGACTCGGCCTCGATGTCGAAAAGATACCTACTCCCGATAGAGATAGCAAGACAAGAGAGTTAAAGAGAATGAGAGGAAGAGAGAGAGGAAGATAAAGAGTGTAGCTTGAAAGAGAATAAGAATAAGAAGAAGAAAAAGGAGAGAGAAGGAGAACCAAGAAGAAAAGTCTTTATCACAGTGAAGGAACTTGGCAGGGGTTGCTGAATTCACGATGGAGAAGCCAATGGAAAGAAGAGGAAGAGGTAAAGAAGATGTAGAATAAGAAGAAGGAGGAGGAGGAGGAGGAGGAGGTGGAGGGAGAGAAGGTGAGGAAGAGGGATATATCCACAAGAAGAGGACGGTCTCTGTGTGTTATGGGGTTTTCACGGGTGCTCGGAAATTTGCATACAGAGCATCTGTCACCAGCCCCTTAGCCGGCTTCGGCTATTCTCAACTCGGAATATCTCCCGGCGCGGATCTATGGGATAATGGGGACCATTCTTATGGTAAACCTGCAGGGGTGCCTTGTTATTCGCTCTACACCGTCACCTACAGCCCAACGTTTCGCGATACACTTCGCGAAGAGCGCCCACACACGTAAAACGTGGAAACTCTACTAGGCGGTCTGTGTTAGTACTAGTGATTACGGTAATAGAACTCTCTCCCTCTCTCTTAGGGGTTCTAATGATTCTCATCTTTCTTTATCTACCTTTCGCTTTCTATTTCATCGATCTAGTAGAAATCTCAACGATCATAGCGGATGATAATCTACCGCAAAATTGAAGTGTGTTATTTATGTTTAACAGAACTCCTTGATTTCATTTCAATGATGCATGACGAGCAAAGTATAGAAAACAAAATTCTTGCTTCTCGTCGATCAATCTAACAGCAATGATAGTACGGCGGATAATCAATAGTAGATATCGAAAGAGCATCGTCGCTCGAAGGAATCATTATAGTTGCTAAACTCGCCAGAATCGATCATACCAAGTCACGAAAGTTAACTTTCCTACACCAACTGCTAACACACGCCAATACTCGTGGTGTATACCTATATCATCACTTTTTCCTTTCTCTTTCCTTCTATCGAGTTTCCTTCACTTTCACTTTCCCCCGTTATTACATAGCTCCAGCCAACTTTCGATCATTTCTCCGTAAGCCAAGAGGAAGAAGACCTAACTCCCCTCTATCCAAAGTCACCTGTTCCTTCCACTATCGCTATGCGGCTCATGGTGGTATATGCAGTCAAGCAACTACCACCTTCCCCAAACTCTTCCTTCAACTTCCACCCTTCACCCGAAAATGGTTTTCCAGGCACGAACACAGCCGAAGCCCATTGAAATTCACCGCGAATCTTGCTTTCCATCTCTATTCCTGTCGGAGAAGGTAGGATGGAAAAGAATGAAAGAGAGAGAGAGAGAGAGGGAAGAGAGAATCGTGCTTTGATCCACAGAAGAAGAGCCAAACGTAGACACCCTTTGCTTACCTATATAGGTTACCTATTCGCGGCTGTTTTGCTCTCGAGGCACATCCGCCTTTGTCCGCGACGCCCTTTAATTTAGCGTTCCACTACCAATCCTCCTTCTCTATCCCCTTATTCTCTTATCACCTTTTGTCTTTTCCATCACGAATCGATTTCGACCAGAGTTACTTCTACTTCTTCTTCAACTTCATCTTCTGAATAGAACAATAAAAATTGGTGTAAGGTACTACTCTAAAAAAAGTAGTATTTTTATATATGAAAATAAATCCTCCGACACTTTTATCATAAGTCGACATTATTTCTCCAACCGACGTGAATGAGTTTAACGCGAGTTTGACGCGAAGCTGAGAGCTCGTTTCGACCCTTCGAAAGAGATAGAAAAAGAGAGAAGAAAGGGAGGGAAGGGAGGATAGGAGGGAGCGGACTCTCGACCTCTCGAGGGAGGAAATTCTCTGCCCCTCGACCCGTGAGAGAGCACGCAGTGCGGGGTGGTAGCCAGGAAGGGTGAAAAATTGCAGCGACTTATTAAACGGAAAACTTGGCCGTCCGGGACAGGACCGTGCTTTCTCCCTTTCCCTTCCCAGTCCCTCCCACCCTTTCTCTCACTCTCTGTCCCCACTTCGCCATATTTCTCACGCACTTTTCATGATATATGTATACCCATCGGCTAAAGAAAGTTTTGACGAGAACACGACTATGCCGCACCGTTATTATCACCAATGAATTATCGAGTTATACCTTTCGTCTTTCTCTCTCATTTTCATTACTCGATGATCAATGGGAACGTTTAAACACGTTTGTTTTTTCTAAAAGAAATTTCATAAACGTGCGCACGATGGCAGACGTATTGGTGAAGACTGACCCGTTGGTAGTTGGCCGTGATGATTAATCTCTTTAACTTTACCTTCTGTTCAAGAATTTTCTTCCTTTTAGTTCGAACCACTCGTTAAAAGTCTGGGCTGGGACCAGCAAATTACTTTCCAAAACTACAACTTGGACGAAAATTCTTTAAATGTATTTTTTTTTAAACAATTTGTCTTCTTAAGTTAAAAAATTGCATTTGACTGTATTTGACTGTATTTTATTTAGAAAAAGAAAATAGAAAAATACGCACTTCTTTTTTATAGTATTAAGTAACACAGAAAATTATAAAAACATGAACTTTCTTGATTAGCAATACAGTGAAACCTTCAGTATTCGATCAAACATTTTATTAGGTAGTCGAGAAAAATTTCACCAATATTTTCCCTAGATGGTTTTAAAGTCGTATAATTCTGATAATACTCATACCTTTTTAAACTTACATTAGCGACAAGTACGCGCAAAATTGATCCAATATTTTCAAAACCTATCGAATCGTAGATTTCATTTTTAATTCGACACTTGTATTAGCATACCTACACAAGATATAATAAAAATACGATAAGAATCTTTGTGTAAGCATTACTTGGTTTGGATCAAAGTAGACCGTTGGGCATACTCTCGTACAACAAATTTTCTTTATCATTTATATCAAATAGTACGAAATACTTAAAAAAAAAAAAAATTAAAAATTACGCAAATACTCGCAAGAATTTAACGTGAGAAAGTGGAAATAACGTAACGGATGATTACAAAGTATTAACGAAACGAGCAATATGCCCTCGCAACGAAGAATCTCGTTTTATAACCAAGAAGGGTGGAGAAAGCCAAACGTTTCTTCTACGAAGAACGGTGAAGTTTAACCCCCCCACCTTTCGCTACTTGAACAGTTTGGCGTGGCTTTCCAGATAATTCGAGACGATAAGTCCGTCACCGATGAGAGGGTTTATCGTCGGAGGGGAGCTTCCACGAGCCATCGACGACAGGGTAAGACTACTACGAAGAGGAAGATTCAAAGTAACAGAAAGAGAAAGTAAAATGAGCGTGGGTGTGTTACTTGCGTAAGTAAAGAGCTACCTGAAAGAGGAGGATCTTCAGTGCGAGCTTTAAGCCTCCCTGCCAGCCCGTAAATCGCACTCGTCCGTATCCTCGTTCCTCTTGGCACCCGATTGGCTCGACCGATCGATCCGAAAACGAGCTACAATCTTTTTATTTCTCTCATTCTCCGTTTCTATCTTTCTTTTAGGTTTCAATTGGAATTTAGGAAAAGAAGAAATCAGTGTATACTTATATATACGTGAATACTTTTGTGTTTTTGTGTCTGTGTGAAAGACAAAAAATGATAATTTTATTCCATAAAATCTGAACGATAGAAGAATATCTCAACATTTTATTTCTTTTACTCGCTGCCAAATGTGATCTCTTTTTCATTTTATATTACAAATAAAATTCTGCATTTAATCTTATTCCTTTTATTTTTTTTTTTTTGATTTAGCAAGAATTATTATTATTATAAATATTGTTTTATTTATTATTTAAGACAATAAAAAATTGACAATTACCTACATTTCATTGTAAACAATCGAACTTCTGTTACAAATAGAGGTTTATGGTATAAATAAGTATACCCAAACTGTAGTAGATTCAATATTAAATTGGAATATAGAAACAGAAAAAAAAAGAAAAGTTTTGAATAAGTATAAGAATATGAAAAACATCTTGAAAATGGTCTTAAGCAACATATCTCGATATATTCTAGCTCTTTCTTGATAAACATCATATTTGATTTGATGGAAAACGACATAATCCAAATGATAGTTAATTATTACGGCCTCATAACCCGTACTAGTCTCGTCTTGTGGAAATTAACCTAAGCTCGTTTTCACGTTAAATTCTAAGGATACGTGGAAACAGAACCGGTCCGGTAGGCTTCTCGAAGCGCATAGAAGTGAACAAAGTAGAGCTCCTCGGTCGTTAACCGGTTACCAAACGATAAGAAAAAACTTATGGCTCTTCGATCTCGCGCCACAGAAAGCGTCGTTCGATTCGATGCACGATTGTTCACGCGTTTTCTTTAATAAATCTTTTTTATTTCTTTTATTGCTTCATGGAAAAGTAAAAGAAAGAAAAAAAAAGAAAACACAATAAGGCAAATAAACTTATCGAGGAAGAAGAAAGCAATGTTCTTCTAACGAACATATTCATTCATGAAGTCAGAGTTGTCTGATCAAAATCAGACATAGTTTTTTTTTTTCTCGATAAAACGATCTTTCTTGCTCGTCCCATTGGAATCATAAAATGAAGATCATTTCTGTTAAAAGAAATAAAGAAGTCAAAAGAAATCTGACATAGATTATATATATTTTTTATGAATTTTTTTGGATTTCTCTTTCTCTTCGAACTTTTGTAACCGGTTATTCTAAAACAAAATCCTTAGTTGAACACCGCACGCAATTTTTAAATACCTATAACTGATTATAAGAGATTATGATTTGTATGTGAGTATAACTGATTGAATTATTATTGAAAATTTCATTCAACTGAAAAATCTTAAAATCACGACCTTGCTGGTCGTGAAACTGTTAAAAAGAGAACATTTTTATCGAGAAATAAAAATTAATAAAGAGTGGAGCTAGGGGGTAACTTGGTTATGAAAATAAGATGGTAGATTCAAGCAGAACGAGTCCTTTCCCGAAGTCAAGTTTATTCTTTGGAATGGGAGATCCTCGAGTGAAGGTACCACGATCTCCAGAGCAAGCAAGGCTTGCAAGAGAGGCCGGTTGCTTGCCTGTCGACCGGCCACGTTTTTTGTCAGACCAGTCGTCCTCTCTCTCTTTCTCTCTCTCTTTCTCTCTCTCTGTTTTTCCCTTTCTCTCCTTTGCTTGCAACGTCCGTATCAAGAACCTCCAGTGTAAAATGCGAGCAATTTGATCGGCGATCCATCCTCGTACAGCGGCTGTTACTGTTGCTATTGCTGCTGGTGCTGTTACTATTGCTGCTGCTGCTGCTGCTGCTGCTGCTGCTGCTGCTGCTTCTGCTACTCTCGACTTCGATCGACTTCTACAGAGAAACACCGCATTCATTGGCTATTCTTCTTTCATAGCTAATGTATATATATATATGTATATGTAATCGTAACATATACATTGAAGTACGTATATACGTGTGTATATGTTAGATAGTAATTCGCGTGTAAAGTATTACAAATTATTTAGATCATTATCATGACGATCATTTGCTTGGATATTTGTTTACATTAAATGACTCGATTTATTAACTACTGCTTATCAAGTTTGATAAGTATAAGATAATTTTATAACACGGTTAATATCGTGTTAAACTTCTATAATGTCATGCAACTGTGGAGTCACGCACTAAAGTATATATTATATATATATTATACTTACTTTATATTTTATAAATCCGTATATATATTTTTACTTATACAGTATGCTGATAAAATTATATGAAAAAAATCTTAGGTACAACAATTAACAGCAGAGAGTGATCGGTTCTTAAATCTTACAATAACTTTTTTATAGTTTTTAGATATTTATTACATATACTTTTAAAATTGTAATACGAAAATTTGAATACTAAAATTTGTATTATTTTAACTTATATCGCTTGAAGTTTACACAGAAGAACGTTACCTTAAACTTCGAATGCGTTTGTATTCTCAATTAAGACAAAAACTATAGTAAAAGTTACATAATAACAAATTTTTTTAAATGACACGATATCAAAATCAATAAAACTGGCTAAATCACTTATGCAAAAAATTTTTTACAGAAGTCGTCATATTATAGGTGATTATTTTGGTTTAAAAGAAAGGTTTATTTCCTTTTACTAAATTGATTTTTAATTCATTAAAAGTGTAATCGTCAGGAACGAAAAAAAATCCAAGAAGCAAAGACTTCTTATTTTAATTGAAAAATAAAATTAACGAATATGCTTTTATTTTTGCGTCTCTTATAACACCTCAACTATTTGGATTATAAAATTTTCGTAAAAATGTTCCGTACACGTCAATCGTGAAAGCGAAATACGAAGGCGTTTGTCTTATCGAGAAAAATCTCTTCTTCTTTCCTTTTATATAGTTTTTCTTATCCACTTCCGAGCGCACTCGCATTCGTGTTCATGTTCGAGAAGCAACCGGTTGAAAAAAGGAGGATGGATATCTCGATAATCGCGAGAGATGCCTTCGCGTATGGGATTAACAACAACTCATGTACGAGAAAAAGAGAGAAGCTTGCTAGCAGTAAACCATAGACGTTCCTAATGTAAGCTTCTTACCGACAAGTAAATTAGATTACCTTTGCGCGCTATATGAAAAAAACTAAATGATCTTTAGAAACGATATCTATTTCTCATATCAAATATGAGAATTTATAGCAGCTATTGCATAAAACCCATGTAGATGAAGTACAAAAAGAATCTAAATATGAAATTATATTTATCTCTCTTAGATTATTCAAAAAGAAAGATTAGAGGAAATATGAGAATTTATCGTAACTATTATATGAAAACTTCATTATACTAGATAAAATAAAACTAAACACGAGAAGATGATTAAATGTTTACGACGTTAATAATGATTAATTGAACTATGTGTATAGATTAATGTAACAATTATTGAAGAAATTAATTTCGTAGAATGATTAAAATAGATAAAAAAATGAAAATAATTCTTCAATTTTAAACGATACTGACAATGAGTGCAAGGCGCAAGGTTAAGCCGAAGAACGCGGACGGTTCAACCGCAAGAGAAATACTATTAGCATGAAATCAGCGATTGCGTACATTAATCGTGTTCCCAACCCAGGATTAACAGGCTGAACTCTCGAGAAACTGCTAAACCTTACTTCATCCAAGGACACTAAAGAACTGTGCATATTCGAACTGTTTAACTTTAAGAGCTAAAAGCCTCTCAACTTCTAAAACAGTAAATAATATGTAAAGTACACCTCCTAGAAACTATTCACACCAGAAATAAGTTTGAAATACTTGCTTAGTTCATTAACACAAAAGAAACGCAAAATAATAACTTTCAAAAACAAAAATAACAAAATAGAAACCAATAAATCTGTACTGTCTATCGAAACTCACAAATCAAAGATTACACATGATTCACAAATTCCCTGAAACAAAAAGACCTTGAAAGTCATAAAGAATTCAAGAATTTTTGTTTAAAAACTAATGTTCAGTTCTATACTTATGTCACAGAAGCAAAAAAGATCCTAATAGTTTATAAAATATCAGTTAATAAATAACAATTTCACTTAATGTTTTGTTTAAAATTGATTCATATACGAATACTTTTTACGCCTACAGTATATATAAGAAATGATAAAATTTTATGAAAATTATTTTATTAAATTAATAAATTATCAAGTTTCAATAGAATTTATATATTATTAAAAGCTTATCGTATCAGACCCATTGATTTATATTAAATCTATTGAAATAAAAGAGAAAACAAAAGATTAAAAGAGACAGAGATATTAAAAGTAACCGGCCTTGATTCGTGCAACCTCCTGTCTGATTTTATCTTCGTTACCGATAAATCGTGACTGTAATAAGTCGTCGTCGTTGTCGTCGTCGTCGTCGTCGTCTTAAATCTTGAAAACGATTCCAAAGAGATAATACGATATAGTCCTCGACTTTAATGATTTTATACTAGGTACTCCTCGTAGAAGATCCAAACAGTGACTATACTTTAAATTTATGATAAAGTTTCATAATAAGTACGCGTTTATATTAAACACAATGAACGAAAAGTCTGTCGACGAAAAGGAAACTCAGGAAACGCCTCGTGAGATTTCGAAGGACCCTTCGTCCTTCGGGACTACGTCTTCGAAAAAGGAAAGAAGGAAGGAAGGAAGGAAGGAAGGAAGAGGCACGGAGGCCTCTTCCTAACGAACTTACCGTCGAAGCTACAGAGTAGTGCTCACCATGCTGGAAGATATACGAATTTCCTCTCTCTTTTTGCTAATATACGTGTGTATCTTTCCATTTCCTACGCATACGAAGAAAACTGCGTATGTATACAGGGTGTTCCAAATAATTTGTCCCTTATATAATGGAATGTAAAATATCAATAGGATAACAAACAATAAAAACATTAATCGTTATAATATTGTATCAATAACGGTGAATTGTAAGCTTAAAGTATGAATTTCACATTTCAATATCACACCAAACCTTCTATGATAGCAAAACTATTCCAATTCACAAAATCAAATGTAATTTATATTTTATACAGTAATCGAAACAACGAAAAGAATAAGTATATATCATTTAAAACAATAATCATAAAAACAAATAATCAATAATAAGCATAGTAACTCTTTTCAATTACGAGAATAAAATATTTTATTTATTTTTATAAAAAACATAATTGATATCCTTATAACTCTGTTCAATTAAAATTTTGCTAATTTCAATATTTAACAAGCCACAAGAAAAAACACACATTATCTGGAACACCCTGTATATATGTGTATGTGTATGTGTATGTGTATGAGAGAGGAAAAGAGAGAAAGGGATGCGCAATATTCTCTTATATTAGAGAGAAAGAAATACGAAAGAGAGAAGAAATATCGTGGAAAACTCACTTTCCGCTTCGAGTCAGTCCGTCACCCCTGTTGAAAGGCTGAATCTTTCGTATTTCTTCGAATTTTTCGAGGAAACCAACGAGAATTCTTCTGGAAACGAAGAAAGAAAAAAAGAGAGAAAAAAAAGAGAGAAAGATAGAAAAATTCCTCGAAATGGAAGAACTCGAGTCACGTAATAACTAGTAAAATATGTGATAACATCTCTTTCGTACAAATAGACTCAGGAAAAAAAGAAAGCTTTTGAAGATGAGATAATCGAGAGTATTCTCTCTGAAAGCCAAGAGATAATGCGTCTCCGATGATAACGTTTTAATAAAATTGCACTGGTGATAATGCTGTGTGCAATTTTACTCTAAAACTAGAGTGCTTTGAGAAGAAAAGAGGAAAAAAAAATAGCAGAGGGAAAATCAACATTTTCGATTTAAAAATAAGAAAGAAGAAGGTGGAGATGGGGGAATTGAGGAGGGCCAGGGGGATAGGGAAAAGAAAGAAACAAGTTTTTCGTGTCGTAGAAAGAAGGGGGTGTAAGAGTAGTAGGTACTCGATCTTTGCTCGCGAGAAACTACTTTTTCTGTCTTTCCTCTACCCTCCAATACTACCCCCTCGCTACCTCCTCACCACGATGGTCACGCTCCGCTCGCCACCCTAAAAATTACTCTGAGTAAAAAACGAGCTAGGAACGCGACAGAGACGTCTACGAGAATCGAGCGTAGTTTCCAACGAAATGGGAAGATCGTTTGAAGGAAATAGCACCGAGAAAGATAAGTCCGATCACCCTTATTTTCCACTTCATGCAAGATTCAAATTACCCGCCCTGATTGAGAACTATCGTATCCGAAATAACTTTGTATCGTAGATTTTCCTTTTTCCCGTTTTCTATTTCAAGTGAAAGAAACTTCTTTCCTTTCCTATCGATTCAAAATGATTTTTCATGGTCATCGCGAAAATAGAAAGGACCGAACCCTTTTTCTCCCTGAAATTTGTCCAGTAAAATGACATTAGGCGAAAATCTGCAATAAGCAGTTGTGCCAATGCACGGAATCGTTCCTGATTTTATTACAACCGCAATAAAGTTGTTTATCATTCGTTGGGCTAGAACAATTTCTCCTGGTGCGTTCTCACGTAATACGAGACGAATTTCTCAAAAGCAGCGTGCCGCCATTGATGGATGACCGAGCATCGTACAGATGAAATTCTTCTCAGGAATACATACATGCATAAATTTCTCGTCTAGCTTATGCGAAATTTCCACTCTAGTCGAGCTACTGCAAATCCTTCGTGCGTGAGGAACGTATAGGATTACGTGTAACGCGGGAACCGCATTCCTAGATATACATGTGAAATTCGATATCGTTTACTCGTGAGGGTGAAAAAGAAGAAGAAGAAGAAGAAAAATAAAAGGGAAACACTTAAAGAAAAAAAAAGAGAGAGAGAGAATGAGGAAAGGCGTGAACGGGCATAACAAACCTTGAACGACCTAGACAACCAATGGTACTATAAATCCTAGGTTACTACAAATAGCTCTCTTTCTACAGACTTCTTTTTTCAAGATATGAGAGAAAAGAACTTTACATTTATCAGGACCAACGCCATAAACCAATCCAAGTTTTCACATGTTCGAGCTCATTTCGAGAACTAAACAAGTTTTTCTATATTTTCTGTTGTTTAGCGATAATCGGGAGAAAGATATGCAAGAATGTTGTTCAAAATCTCGTTGTCACTCAACGATATATATTTTCTTTCTTTCAGTGACACTTCGAAGCCACAATAAGTAGTTTATTGTTAGTTGAGAAATGACTAGAAATCCGGGTAACCCGAGTAACCAGTTCTATCTGAAGAAATAAAAAAAATTACTCAAGTTCGACTCGTCTATACTAGGATAAAATACCAAGAGACAACAAAAAATTCAGACTTGATAGATTTACGATCATATTTATTATAAAATGCTGGCCAACAGATCGATCCAACAAGAGACGATTCAACACGCAAACGCAACTGTCAATCGTGATTTGTAAAAACAAACGGTCGTCGTTCCTTTAGTATTTTGTCGGAATTATTATAAAATATTTGAACAAAAAATATTTTCTTTCTCCTAAGTCTTCATCCGATTCTGTTTCAACAAATCAACACGTGCGATAATATTGAATCGAGCTTCTTTATGGTTTTTTTTATCTTGGAGGTAAACGATGGGATACGGAAGAATTGGTCAGGAAAATAAAAAGGAAAACCCTTTATGAATCTTCTTCTAAATATGTCTTTCAGTTTAAAAAAATGAGAGGTACGTAGTATAAAAATCGCTTGGTGTGTTTTCTGAGTGCATCAGTAATACAGAATAAAAAGAAACTTATATAAAATATCCATTATTGAAATTAATTGATTGTTTTTAATTTCATAATCCTAATTGTATCTTTAATTTAAAAGAATATCTTACTGAATACTGAGATACTTGATGGGTCAGTTTGTAACAGCTGTTATGCTTACAATTACATCAGGGTTCTTTATACATATATAAAAATAGAGAAAAAGAGAGAGAGAGGAAAAAAGAATTTTATTAGGCTATTAAAGATAACGATATTCCATGAAATTGTATCGTCGACGTTAACATTAATCATTTCCTATTGGAAAACGTCACACAGGACAAAAGGGCTCGGACATGCAAGTTAATGAAAATTGACATGAAATCGTCACTAGCATCTCGTTCGTTTTTCAATCGTCGCATGAAGTGTATGCAATTTTAAAGGATTTAATCTGTGCTCTTTAATGCACGCACGCTAACGTGCAGTTAACGTGAATCGAGCTTAAAGTGAAAGCAGCCAACTTGTGGTGTAGGGAACGAGCGATTATTCCTGAACGACAAAAAATACACACACACTACACACATATATAAAACACGAGATGCTTTTCTTTCAATGTATACTATGTGCTAGTTAAAATGCAGAAGAGAAGAACGTTCTCACGCCATTGGCAGAAAGTAAGTAAGTAAGTAAGTAAGTAAATACCTCTTACTGGTAAGATTTCATCGCGTGAATGCTCGCGCGCACAAACCTAAGATCAAACCTCCATCGCAAGGTATGACGATCGACGTAGAATATGCGATTTACGCTCTTAAATATGCATTTGTCCTGTGTATAGCACCGTTCTCTACGATTCTAACGATCGATTATAACTTTTCATAGTAAATGTCAAATAAACATTTAGTAACAAAAGTTACCGACACGTTGGAAGAGATTACTCTTATATGAAAAATGAAAGAAATTAATTTTCTTAATTCTTAAATAATTACCATCGTATATATCATTGAGGAGAAGTAGACAAATATCCATATGCATGTGTAATCATCAAAAAAGTTTTTTTTAAATGCAATTGAAAAAACAAGTAGATTGGTCTACATTATGAGATAGTTCTATTAGGTGCTCTAACTTTTTATAATATTATCTGACTAATCTATTTTATTTTCTTCCATTTGATCATAATAAAATCATTTCTATTTAAGTTATTAATATAAAAGTTTCCAATAAATTACAATGAAATCCAACACTATTTCATGACAGTAGCTGCATAGTAGTAGCTTTGAAAATCACAATTTCTCGTTGATTTATAAGCTACTAACTACATGCTAGATACAAAGCTTGCTTACGCAAGTACGTATTTAAATCAACGAATATAAAAAACAAACAACGCGAAGAGAAAAGCCACGTTAATCCACAATTACATCTACGGTTATCGCATGGTCACGCTAATCCAACCGACTATTTTTCTACTCGAGAGCTTTAACGAGAATTTCCCAATATCTGCGATTGCTGCTACGTTAAACCGATATTTCACAATTTTCACACCCTCGCACGTGTCACCGTACAAAATGGGCTAGCATGATCCAATGAAAAAGAGTAGAACAAAGAGTTATAATCCGCAATTCGGGCATTAGTCTAATAAGAAGATTATCGGATCAAATTTAATAGTTATAGTCGAAATAGAAATTAAAAAAAGATAATAAAAGAATGGCAATAAAGAAAGAAGAATAGAAAAAGAGAGAAAAAAGAAGATGTATAAAAAAAAAAAATGGGGAAAGTAAATGAATTGGAAGAACCGCAAATGAGTTCGGCTACCTAACAAACGATTCCACCGACTTCCTTGTAGATGTGCATTTGTGTACGGTATGTTCGTGTCCCAACAATGTTCACAAAAAAAAAGTCAAATTATTTCGTAACGTGGTTACGCGAATACAATTCTAAAACCATACGAATAAATCTAAAGTCGTCGTTGTTCGAAAATAAAGTAGGGGAAATGAAAAGCAACCGCAAAAAAGAGAAAAGCAAACGTAGAAACACGAATCAACGGAGAAAGAGAAGGGATAGGGAAGACGTAGAAGAACGAGTATGATGTACTGCGCTAATAACCAAACCCACGCCGACTGTGTGGCAGATCCTAACGATGTTTTAAGCTGTAATTAATTTACTGGTCGACCCCTTACCCCTTATAAGGGCGGCCCTTTACACCGCAACGCGATATATATATATATATAGTATAGTATATGTCGGTTGTCCGAACGAGAAGGTTCGTTCGGCCCCCTTAATCCCTTTAAATCGGTAACGCGAGACCAGATATGCAACAACCTGCTCTCTCTCTCCTTCTTGGTAGCGAAACTCGCCATAGTCGATTATTTTTCGAGACGTTGGTCAGAAAAAAAACAGACCGTATCACTTACTCCTACCAATGATCGTTACAGCTACTTTCGTATATCTAAATAGCCATCACCTTTGCTTGCCGTTTCGCTGTTTCCACGACTCTGTAACACAAAAGTAGTGGAACACAATCGTACGTAAAGTATATACATTTATACATGTTATACATGTATACAAGACGGTCGTGTATTTAAAGGCGCGTGGGCACGACGAGAGAACTGACTCCTTCGGTTCTGATTATATAAGGAATATTTTCTCACGGACGTTCTGTGTCCCTCGCGTGGGCTGCACACCTCTATTCCCTTTAGAAGAAGAAAGGAAAGGCAACGACGTTAAGGTTGTCTCGTATCCGAATCCTTCAGATTATTCGTAGTACATAAGTATTTTTTAATACGAATTTTAATTGTTCAACTTTGAACGTGAACAATTTTCTCCAATTTTTCATATAAATCATTTTTTGTTTTTCATTTAAGTTGTGTTTTTGTGACACTTATGAAAGTCACAGAAAGATTTTCAAAAGCGCCGTATTTTAGTTAAAGCTATAATAATAGGGTACAAAACAATTCTAAACAATGTGATTCGTTAGTTTCATTAAAACCAAAACTCAAGAAAATACTCTTATTTTTACATCGCTTGACTAGAATAACTTCTCAACAAGCAAATACTTTCTAAATACCAAGATTCTTTTTATTAAATTTTACCGTCAAAGAAAAAAACGGATGTGCGTAGTCTACACGCGATAAAAATAAAACTCCTATTATCGTATGAAAAATAATCAATTAATTCATATATACAAGTAAATATCCCTAATCGTACATCGTTACGCTTACTAGATTTTTTCTTGAAAAATATTGATATAGCATATTTAAGATAAAGAAAATTGTTAAATAAATTTATTTATAACAAGTGGATTAAACCGAATTTAAAAATAATGTACAGAAAACGTCCGTACTTTAAAAATATGCATGTTAGTATAACAATGAGAATACCCGGTTTCTTCATATCCAACAATTTATTTTTACTGTTATTTAAATGTTTTTCAATATCAGAATCTATTTAATACCTATTAAAGTAAAAACAATACAAAGTACATTTGTTTAAAACTTATATATCTATACTTACAATTAGAATATTAAACAATTTCAAACTAATATTTTATTAAATGAAAATTTTTATCTTAAAGTCATCAGTGGCCAGGAATGTTTAAACAAATGAATTTTAATTTAAATAATCCTAAATAGTTTATAGAGTACATTAAAATATTAAACATACCTTAAATAATTGTTAATTAATCGAAGAAAATGAATATTGTAGTCTAAAAGTACGGTGTATTAACACAACGAACTATCTTGTTCGGAATCCAAGAGTAAACTGAATCATTGCCCTCTACGAAAGTCAGTTCAAATTTCTTTTATTTATCGGTATTCATATGACTCTCCGACAGTTACACGTATGTATAACGACAATAAAATTCGTCAAAATAGATTTTCCCCTTTCCTAAAGTCATATAAACAACATTCAATGAAAGAACTTTCATAGAAGACAACGAACCAGTCTAACGGCTGATATCGAAGAGGATTGGTACATAGAACTTATACTTCGTGTTTTAATACATATATTATACATTTTCTTCGATTAATTAACAATCATTCATCCTTCTATAAACAAATGCATCGTTACCATCACCTAAGTTTCATTTCAAAAATATAAAATTGTATATTTCAATGTTTCATTTATACCGTATTCGAATATTTGAATGAAAATACATCCTTTACGAATTCCCATGATAAGACTTGTCATATATATTAACCAAAATGAAATAACTATTCGTATTATACGCGAATAAAGAAAGTACAACGAACGTTGCCAATTTGTCTGCTCTATGCCAAGTGTTGTTTTGCTTTGACATAAAAAGCAGCCAAAGCGTAAGCGACGGAAAGAGAGAGTAAAGAGGAATGAGTAAAGTGTAGACGAGAGAAAATAGGCGCCGGGACGCCGAGACGCCGAGACGCCGGGCCGGCGGATGCCGGGCGCCGCAGAGCGTCGTGTTTCCTAGACGAGATCCGGACCGATGACCCTGATGTTTGTTGGACGAAATGATCAAAGAAAAAAACACCGAAAAGTTAGTCGATCGATGAAAACCAACACCAATCCTTTACTTTATTTTCCAACATAAACGGGACCGCATAAAATATAAATACAAATTTCGACGAAAATAAAACTAATAGTATTTTAAAAAGAAAATACTATGAATCGCTTGAAAAAGAAACTAACTTTTTATGAAAATGGACAGCAGGTGGCGAAGATCAACTTTTTCTCGCAATAACAACGTCCACTATGGTGTTTATCCGATTAATACGAATTCCCCGGTATTCCATGAGCAATGCTTGTAGTCTTTCTTTCGTCTTTTTCCTATTTTCTTTCTATTTGTATCTCTCTTCGTTCTTCTCTATCTATTAAGCTAGGTGCACAGAAACAGTTTTGTGATAACTTATGGAACGAGTCGTTGAGTTGAAGCTCGACACTAAAAGGGTTAACGGCCTGGACTAATAATTTCTCTGAATTTTTCTCTATTCTTTTATTTTTTATCTTACAATTAGATATTATCTCGAAAGACAAAAGTAACTTACAAGTTGATATCTATTTCATCGAATCGTACGAGACTGATCTTAATTTACTTTACTTCTCGATAACTTTCAGCAATATTTTCGATAGTCTTTCGCGTAGACTAGTTAGTTGGTTGGCTTTATCGTTCGGAGAATCGAACGAAATCTTTGGAAAATAGATATTAAAAGAAGAAGAAAAATAATAAGAGGAGAAGAAGAAGATATGAACAAAAAAGAAAGAAAAAGAGAAAAGGAAAGATCCGAGTGGTCGAGCAAGAGGGTAACGTTTATGACGTGGTCTGCCTCTGAGTTACGATCTCAATACTGCAATAAGTGCTCTTACCGAGGGCCATGTTTTTTTTATCCTCCTTCGAAACGATTTCTCCCCCTGTGGCCTCTTATCGTAGCTTTACGCCAACATTCACCGACCGTCTTCTTTCCTTTCCTCTCCTCGTCTTTTCCTTCCTTCACGAGAAATATTATTTAATTAACGATAGGAAAAAAAAGAGAGAAAGAACGAGAAGAAGGAGAATCTTCTCTTTCCCCCCATGACTCGTAAATAAAAACGACGCGCGGTCNGACAGACGTGTAGGCAGGCACATGCGCATAGAATAAGATTTCTTAGAAGTGGTGTTAGTTTAACGAGAATAATATTCGAAATGAATAGAATTAATCCCCTCCGATAATCATGTAAACAACTTTCGAAAAAAAAACTTTAATAGCTTATTTCAAACCAGTCTAACAGTGGATTTCGAGGAGGAAGGTACGCAGAACTTATACTTATTACATTTAAATAATAATATTCATTTTCTATGATAATTTAATAATTATTTAGCATAAGTCTACTATTTTATTGCACCTTTCTTATATTTAAGAATGTTCTAACACTTATGCATTGGTTTAAACATTACATTCTTTCTAACGTAATTCAAAATATAAAATAATTTCGATATATTTTTATTTTATATATAATTAGGCTTATCAAAAATTTTAGAAACATCAAACATTTATTTTGTAACAATTTTTAATCGAAAATAATCGATATGTACATAAATCTATTTATTAATTATCTGAATATTAACAAATTAATAAAAATCAATCTTTAGAAATAGAAAACAGCTGTACAAAAGTAGGTCACCGGTAAGAAAAATGGGTCAGCGATACAAAAGTAGGTCAACGAAACAAACGTTGGTCAGCTGTACAGAAAAATAGTAATAATCCTATACGTATTGAATGTCTTTAGAGAAAGATTGGCAAAGTATACCTTCGAATTCCAAGAAATTCGTTATATATGAAATACACATAGAAAAACATTCCTTTACTACCGGCTTAGTCGAGCGTTCAATCTTTTGTTTACGTTCGTCTCTCTCCGTCGCTCCTCGATCGGTGTCGATAATCGAACATTGTCATTTCGTCGTTAGATTTGTAATTGACCTTCGTGTATGTTCGGTACATGTCGTATGTATTCGTAACTACTTTTCATAATAATCGTTAGTCTTCTTCGAGCGTCGGAAGGAATAACAAAGATATTATTTAAGTATGTGATTTATTTCGCGTCGCGTGTTCGTGTATTCTTCCTATGCAAGTAATATGCATACGTGAGCGAGTGTGTGTGTAGTGTTGAAAAGTGCATATATACATATATGGATACCTGGACTTATGGATATAAGGACAAAGTACATCAAAACGTAAGCTGACCATAATTTTTAACCTTTTTAAAATTTGATCTCGGCGTGGTAAGGTTTAGTGTTAAACATATTACACGAATAATTACTGATAAAAAATCTAATAGGTAATCGTAACGTTGTACAATCTTTTGAATCGAACATTGTATGATACGCGTTCATAATTCACACGAATAATTTTCGTTGCATCCGTAAAACTAAAAAGGATTTTAAAATATGATCAAGTGTCGGATTTATTTCACAATGATGCATAATCAATTACATCTCGGCTAGTTACCGCTCAATTCTTTTTATTTATTTTTCAAATACTCGAGTATTTTTTTTTCTTTTCTAATACACATTCGTGTCTAGACTTTTTATAAACGTAAATCAATTTTTCTCTATTAAAAATATAGTTCCTCGTTTCATACCAGACACCTATTCTTTTCTCTGTTTTACCTATAATTAATTAAAGCATCTGAAGCATAAAATGATTATACCTAATATATATAGAATAGATATTTCATTTATTTAATAAATCAATTATCATATGGAGTTTGACTTGCGTGATTATGAAGAGGGACGAATTTATTTTTCCATGCTTTTAGATTAGAATATTAATTTCCTTCTATTAATTAACAATTATTTAAGATATGTCCACTACCTTAATGCACCCTACCTTTATTTAAGATTGTTCTAACACGTATACATCAGTTTAAACATTATATTCTTTCTAGCTTAATTCAAAGTATAAAAAAATTTCGATATCTTTTTATTTAATATGTTTTTATATAAATTCTACGAGCTGGACGTCAATACTGGACTGAAATATTAATTACAAAATGTATTAATTACTTTCATTTATTTCGGATTAATATTCTGTTAGAATAAAACGTGTAGGCACGTACATGCGCATAGAATAATATTTCTTAGAAGTGGTGTTAGTTTAACGAGAATAATATTCGAAATTAATAGAATTAATCCCCTCCGATAATCATGTAAACAACTTTCGAAAAAAAAACTTTAATAGCTTATTTCAAACCAGTCTAACAGTAGATTTCGAGGAGGAAGGTACGCAGAACTTATACTTATTACATTTCAATTATAATATACATTTTCTATGATAATTTAACAATTATTTAGCATATGTCTTCTACTCTAATGCACTCTTCTTATATTTAAGAAAGTTCTAATTTGTATACTTTGATTTAAACATTACATACTTTTTAACTTACTTTAAATATAAAATAATTACGATATATTTTTATTTTATATAATTGCAGATTTAAATAAGGTCATCGTTTCTATTCAAATTCTACTCGAATTCACTCCTCGTCTTTATTAAGTCATTTTATATTTACACTTTCTTCTGTTATATTGATAATTATTTTGAATTCTATTCAATTGTTACTCTTAGGCAGAAGCCATTTAGGATTATTCTCAAATAATAAATAAATTTTATATTTTGAAAGATACTACACGAAACATATAAGAATTTTTATACGACATTTTTATTTTATTTTTGTTTCAGAAAAGTATTAATTTTAACAAGTACGTATGGAAGAATTTTTTAATAATCGATTTAATAAAAATAAATCATTTGTAAATATTCTTATTAATTATCTAAATATTAAGAAATAAAATAAATATCTTTCATTAGAAATAGATAACAGCTGTTTAAAAGTAGGTCACTGTTTAGAAAAATAGGTCAGCGAGGAAAAAGTAGGTCAACGATAAGAAAGTAGGTCAGCTATACAAAAACATAGTAATAATCCCATACGTATTGAGTGTATTGAGAGAAAGACACTGGTATTGATTATATCTCTCGGTGAATTCTAGGAAATTCGTTATATATGTATATATTCGTTATATATTTCGAGCGCATTCGTAACAAATATACATACACACACACACACACACACACACACACACACACACAATTATTTATATATATAGATAGAAGAAGATTGGTAACACATATTTTATTTCTAATATTCTAACTATTTATTTAAAATACTGACAATTTTTATATTAATCTATGTAATAGATACTGACCACTTATATTACATATCAATATTTTATTATAAATACTAGTCATTTATTTAAACCAAAAGCCATTCGCTATAAAACAGTCGGCCGTAATTCATTCATCGTGTTATGCATACAATGTTGCCTTCAATCAAAAACACATTCAGTATTCATTCTTGAATAAGTACCACCTTAGTGAATCTACATCAATATCAACCTTAACCTGATTTCACTATCTCTCTTACTCTTACTCTTACTTTTTTTAAAAGCAAAGTTTACTATACTTAAAATATTCGACTTATTGGATCTGTCATTAATCCACAAACCTGTTATGCTTGGGTATACCTCACATGCATTATTTATAAAGGAGATATAGAACGTAGTAGAGAAAGAGAGAGAAAGAGAAGAAAGAGAAAGAAAAGTCTCAAGTTAGGCTCCCTTTACGCAAATCGAGAGGGTCTCGAAATGGCACGAAAATGAAAAGTAAAGTGAGAAACGCTTATTACTTATGAACGTCCCATCTCACCGACAATAATTAACCAACAGAATAGCTTTTTTCCAATTAATTTTTTAGTAAGTTTTTAACGCGATACTGATAATAAGTCATGGGAAAGAGTGGTCACTGGTCCTTCATTTAATGTTTCTTTTTTTCTTGTTTTTTTCTCCTTCTTACTTTCTGTAAACTTTAACTTTCTGTAAATCCTTTTTTCCCCTTTTTCTGCAATCCCTTTTCTTTTCTTTTTCTGCTCGAGAACTTGGAGTTTCCATGGAATGAGGAGAAAATATTCATAATGTCGGATTAAGAGTAAAAGTACCCTCGGGTAAGAAAGGTAGAATAGCCAAACTAATCAAGAGTCCATCCCCCACCTCCATTTTCACTCCACTCATTCTCACCCTCGTGTTTCTTCACTTTCCAGGATTGCGAGTGAGTGCAACAAGCAAGCTGTCTGTGTGAGACACCAAGTGTCGACTATTTTGCCTCGATTCTTCTTATTACAAACTTGTCTGAACATTAACTGCCATTTCTCCTTCGACCCAACGCATTCTTTCCACTGTTTATATTCTCTATTTTTCCCTGCCTACCTTCTAACACCGACTCTTTCCTCGATTTTTACCACAATATTATATTAAACCGTTCCTGCTGTTACGCATCAAAGTTCTACACGATTATTTCCCTAAATTGTTTAATATTATTTTATTACATCTTTCTCTCCAAGAAGATACACACAGGCTACATATACAAGATTACATATTGATATTTTATTCACGTGGTTGATTTTCCATTAATTAATCTAATACAAATCACACTTATTATTTTGATTTAATTGTAATGATTTTTATAAAACTCTCTTGTCAATCAGATAAATACACATAATTATCGAATATTTGTTTAAAGAAGATTTACATGAAATGTGAAAAGCTACACGGAAAAAGGCATAAGTCACGTTAAATAGCCGACAGTTATCGAGAATTTCGTATGACTATCACGTATGTGTATATCTATAGGTATGTACGTTTTACTCGCTTATCGTTCGCATATCGATTCGATCTCGAAGCGGTCGTGGCTAACGTTGCATTAAAACGATGAGTCTGCGGGGACACGCAAAACGCAGAACACGGCATGGAACGGCACGGGACGGCACGGGACGGCACGGAACGGAACAGAACGGCACGCGTGCACGTACGTTTTGCAGAAGAGAGTCTGAATTAAAGCCATCCCAGACACATTAGTCAATGTGTCGAAGGCTTAGAGTAGTACTAACGATCAACTCTACCAAGAAATCTTCATATTGAATCTACGAATAATTTCCTTTTTATTTTCTCTCTTCTTTGTTTTTATTGCATTTTTTTCTTCATCGTTTCCTTTTTCTTTTCTTCTATCCACACGTTCCAAGGCAAGTGATTCTCGATAAGATTCCAAAAAAGCTCAATGTCCGATAAAAACGTCACGCTTGAGATTGAAATTGTATTGTTTTATTATTTTTTCAAGAGAAAATCTGTCTGTCTGTCTCTCTCTCTTTCTCTCTCGTAATAAATGATTGATAATGTATTTATTTAATTTTTTTCCTACAATTAAAAATCCAAATTTAATCCTAACGCAATCCTGACGCATAGATCTAATCGATTGTTCATAAAAATATGTTAGGAAGTTAAGTACATAATTATCACGTGATGTATTTATGATTGCAGCTCGTATCGTCATGAATATTTAATTCATTTTCTTCGTAACTCGTTAGCGACGTAATGAGAAAAGAAACTACTTTACCAACGATCTACAATTAATAATTATAAAGTTTCTAATTAGGAATATATTTTTCTTTTTACAAAAGGTCATCTCAGTAAGACGTCAATCCAGTTTATGTACAAATCTTTTGATTTATTTTTCGAAGTACATTAACTGAAAGACTATTTAACCAGTCGGCCATTAATCAGGCTTTCATCAAACGTCCAACTCGAATTACTCTGTCCAATTCATTTTTTTATTTTTGTATGCGACGAAATTGATCATCGTCCAACGTCCAAAAGGGATGAATTTATGAAATAAATTAAAGCTGGCTGGACGAGCAAACAGAGCAATCAAAGAGAAATCATCGCAGATCGGATTTCATCGTTGAAGCTGCACTTACAATTAGAACCAAATTGAAAATTAGAAAAGATTAAAATAACTTTGAAAAAATAAAAACGATTCAAATAAGATGTTAGGAAAATTCGGATAACTTATTCTTATAATTTTTTCGTATAAATTTTATTAATTAAGACGTAATAGGATATATAATATTACCACTAGTATCGATCACACATTTCACACATACATACATACACACCTAATCAAATGTAGAATCTTCCATACCTTCCTCGGATGCCGATAGCCTGATCTCACACGCACGCATGCACGCACACTCAATTAACTAACGCTAGAACCTTTTATACTACTCTTCGAACTGTCAACATATCGTACAATTATTAGTTTTTAAAATATCTATATTTTTTCGTTTAGAATTCAACAATTTGTTCTCATTTCTACTCTCTCGTAGATTCGAGCTCCTCCAGAAAATAATTTTTCATCCGAAAGTATAATAATTTTCTCATTTTTCCTTGATTTATTTATTTTCATCACATTTACCTTTATAATGCGAAAAAGAAAAAAAAGAAGAAAGATAAAAAAGAACGTTATTGCCTCGCCTGATTTCGTAACGATGTGTACCCACAAACTCTTGGTAGATGGTAAATGAAGTTACCAAACGAGATGAAATAACGATGTCCGAAGAGGCACATAAAAGGCCCTTGACTCCAAATAAAGACGTAGAAAATGTCGGGAAGATTGATCAACTTTCGTGAATAGCTTTAGAGCTACTTGTTTTTATTACCACTCGTCGATAGAAAGCTAGCTTAGAGAAATCGGTCAAGCGAGAGAAGAGAACTATTCTATTAATTGAATAGATTTTATTTATAAATTTAAAAGTAAAATAGTCGGAACGAAGGCAAGAAGCTCAGAATAAATTGATAAATCATTAAAAGAAGAATCCGAAGATACATGTTTTCTTAATAGAAATGAAAAAAAAAATACATACTAATAATTTAGATTCTTTTTTATCATAAAAGAAGTTTACCAGTCGATTTATATTTTCCGATTAAAAGATTAAAATTCCTCCGCGATGATTTCCTAGAAACTCGTATAACTAAAAAAAGAAGTTCGAAACAAATCATAGAAATTTACAATTTTCTACACGATGTTCTTAACAAGTTTCGGTTAATCTATAAAATGTACTTCAATGAGGTGTGTTTAGAATACAAAATGAGTAGGAAAAAAATGTCGATCAAGTAAAATAATTCCACGTATGTTCGTATGATCGTTAAATGATGTTCACTTTCCGTATTGAAAAGTGAATGGTGCTCGATTTTTATTAAAAGTTTAGGTTTTCTTCTTCTTAAGATTGCTTCAACCTTACCTCTCCTCCGTGTTCTAAACACAACCCACTGAAACATATTTCAAAGATTGACCGGGGAATATATGAAATACATGCTCAATCTTATTGCAAGTGGACATTCTATGGGATGCTTGGAATGTATACGTTTGACGGGTAAAGGACCGTTATATATCTGATAATGGCGTAAATATATACTGTAAAATTTTTGTGGGCCACCACACATGCGACATTCTCGACGTTTACGATGCCAAATTCAAACGATATTTCAACGTGTCATGGTGCGGCAAGATGGAAAAGAGTGAAGAGCAAAGCAGGACTGGTGGGAGTAGAAGAGGGGGAAGGACCGGCCGTAAACTTGGAAAAAACACAACGAATGCTTTTTGGTCCTTTCGGGAATCGATGCTCTCGCGGTTAATAGGCAGATTTATAGGTTTTTTTTCCAAAGTTTGTCCTGTTGCAAGGGATGCGAGTGAGGTACGCATGTGTATACAGTGTTGCACAAAAGTATAAGACTCCTTGTATTTTTAGATACATCATATATTCGGATAGAGAACAAAAAAAATTCATTTTATATACTTTAATATCATATGTAACTTTCAGAATGTTAACACAAAATTTTGAATTCAAAGGAAATACAGTGCTAAGGTTGCAAAGAAAAATGTAGATAAATTTTTATTTAAATATTTTTGTGTAATCATGTTTTTTAAATCATGGTTTTCAGCGTAATATACTAATTCATCTTTTCTCTTCTCTATGTTCTCTTCGTTCTCATCGATGTGTGTGCCCAGGTGTTACACGTATGGTTGAGAAACGATTTGCATGGATTATAGTTATTAAGTTTTCCTTTGACAGTTGTCATTGTGCTAGAGGTTACACAGTGTACTTTGCACATGTGTATACATATTACGTAATATGATAGTTTTAAATTAATGCATCACTCATAACGTATGTATACGTATAATATATCGTACTTGTGGTAGAATACAATGTAATATATCCTAACTTTCGCTTCATCTTCACCCTTGTGAAGTTCACCCTTAGCCCATTATCATCCTATTATAATGAACATGACTTGTAGAGTCACATGTAATATGAAAAATGCGCGTACTTTTATTTTTACATTTGTATTAAATTTTTCTAATCTTTTTTTTTATAATCGTTTTTAATAGTGAAGTCCCCATATTTATTTGTAGAAATTTGATAATACTCGTATTATACTAGTATGCTAATTATGATTGTGAAAATTTAACTATACTTGTATTATGACTAATATGTACCAGTATTTTGGAATTAGTCATTTTTAGAATTTAAGTTTAGGAAACGTGGTTGAACTAGGGTGTCGGCGGTGCTTCGGGGCATACCCTCCAGTTTAGTCTTTTACACCCTGATGAAGTGCGAGTAAGTATGCAGAACCAGGGAGTGTATGTGTTGATGTGTATGTTTTCACTTTTTAAATATAGGTTGATAGGTAGGCACGTAGTATACTTCTCTAAATGAATGTGTTTAGTTATTTTAATTGCCAGAAAATGTTTACATTTTTCGTTAGACCTATTCTTCCTATTTTTTTGCTGATACTTTGCATTAAGTTAATATAATTGTATCAAACAGTTCAAAAATAATTTGTAATCAATAAAAACATTAGATGGATTATCCAATATCTTTTCAACTTGGCAAAGGATTTTGAATTAGTTTGATACTTAATTTTTTAAGTATATTAACACTCGAACTTAGCGATTTTTAGTAATACAATCTTTAATAAAATGAGAATATTACAATCATTGTAATTTTATCTTTTTATCGAAACATTATTGACATTTAAAGTGCAACGTGTTAATTTTAGATTTTTATTAGGTTTTAATAATAATAATTTTTAAATACAATGCATTAATGTGGAGAAGAAAATAATTAATAAATTAATAATTCAATGAAGTTACCAAGATATAGAAATTTCAAAAGTTTCACTTGAATCGCTTGTGTGGGTTTTACGAGCTTTTCTTTTTTCTCTTTCCGAATATTATGATATATCTAAAAATATAAACTGTCTTATACTTTTGTCCAGCACTGTATGTGTATACGTGTGTGGTCTTACGAGGCGTTGTTTACGCGGCCGCGTACCTCGCCGGTCGTTTGTCAAGCGTTAAACACTGGTCACCCTCGGACACGGCATCCTCCCCCAACATTTTGCAACATCCCTATGCCTCGCGGGCGATAGCGCGCTTCTCTTGATTAACGAGACACCCCATATATATCCATGGAGGGGGTGAGCAGGCCCTTTCCATATGGGGGATATCGCATTGTTGCATTCGTGCTTTACTGCATATTGCGTTCAGTGCCGATCGCTTTCAACTATTCCAACGTGATCATTCGCCTTTATCTTTTTTTTTTACACATGAAAATAGACGATTTTTGTTTACATTTTGTCTTATTAGTTTGATTTATCAATACAATTATAATTAATTAAATCATATTTTTTTAATATTACAAACTGAAACCTGAGAAGAAATTTTGTTTTGAATATATATTTTTATATATTATACCGAGTAATTCTTGAAAAAATGACAATACATAGAATCGACATAATTGTGATTGTTCTATCATATAGTATCTTATGCCATTTATTCAGACAATATAAAAAAAATAATCCAGTCATTTAATTTAATGCAGCTAATTAAGTTACCATAAAATGTACTTCAACAGGAACAGGTTTTCTTCGGAATGTAATATTTATAAAGACTTAAAAAAATTAACGATTAATATGAAAAATTTTAAGACAAATGGAATGCTATTAACTGATTCGATAAAATTATTAAACGATATAAAAAAGATTATAAAGATATAACCTGGTAGTATTGGAGAATAAATTATTTTCAAATGGAATGCAGTTTTTAAAAGAAATACCAGACATAAAACATTATCGCAAATCGCACAAATTTTCTAAATGAAATTGTTGAGAAACTAATCAAAATTAAAAACCATTGTTATATTTCTGCATTATATTTATAAATTCTATATTTTTATATTTTTTCTCATACATTCTTTGCATATTTTATCATATTTTAAGAGCACAAACATTCCCAATCTAATTATGATAAAACTTATTAGTATATTGTATTTTAATATAATATTAAACCACGTGAGAATCATATTCGTAAAAAAGCTATTTTGTTACTTTTACAACAAGAAATTTATTTGAAATCACTCCTCGATCTATTTATATGTAATTAGATATATATGTTACATTTTCATATTAATCTTTACTATTAAACTAAAAATTTGACAAAAATAACTAAATAAGATAGTATTTTCAAATCGTTCTTGTTTTTATTGGAACGTACCAAATGAACTAAATAAAACAAGTTATAAAAATAATGATATAAAAATAGTCAAGTTTTAAACAAAGATAGCTAACTATGTACATTAATCAGGGCAATTTAAACAATGAGACGTTTACCTATTACTCTAAATCCATTGAATAAACGTATCCACTTTCTAATCACACGAAATTGGCTAAGAATCATTAAGTAATGTTTGCGAGAAGCATATTGGTACGAATGCTATCCAATATCATCGAAACTGTAGGCGATAATGGATAGCATGATGAGAAACAGCGAGGCAAACAACGGAGACTAAAGTGAGCCCTCTCATCATTAGTGTCACGTACGAACGATTCGTACGATGTTATTGTTCCTCACCATCATCCCTTCCACCACGTGATTAGAGATGTGCTTTATTAGATCCGAAGTTATCCCGTTAGTCCGTAGTGTTAACGTGCAGGGAACGTTACGAGAAAAAGACGAAGCTGGAAGATTCTGTATGTACCGTTAATCTGCAACGTTTCTGAATCTACATCTTCTCTCTCCTTTTTTCCTTTTTTTCTTTCTCTTGTTCTCTTTGTATGATATCTTTACTTTGATCAGAAGATCCTCCCTTTATCTTGCTACCTCACTCTCTCTCTCTCTCTCTCTCTCTCTCTCTTTGAGTTCAAAATAAAAGGTTGATTTGAAGAAATTTTCGTAGAGAAATACCAGGGAATCTTAACGAGAAAATAAATCTCTATAACAGATTACAACACGAGTAATTAAAATCTCTAATTATATTGTTAATATATAATAGAATCCTACAATTTTGATCATGTTAAATCAAGCAATGAAGAAAGAGCAAATTTATAGGAGAGAAGAATCTCGTTAGTGAAATGATTCCAAGAACAATTAAAATCTATAGTTAACGAGGAGAAGTTGATTATTATTTTTTTTTTCTTTTTCGTTAGAAGAGAAATCGTGAACCTTCTTGATCTTTGAGAATACTTAAATCTCGGTGACTGAGAGAAACAAGAGAGAAAGAAGTCTTGGATTGCGTTTGACGAGAGAACAGAACGTTAACAATGGTGGAAACATGTCGATGAAAGAAAAGTTTCTGTTGAAGAGGTAAATGCGATTAAAGTCGAATGGAAGATTCCAGAGAGACAAGATTCCCTTCTCTCTCTCTCTCTCTCTTCTGAATTAAAAAGAAACACAGGAAAAAGAAAATGAGAGAAAGAGGCGGCACTAGGCGGCCAAGTTGCTACCGCACATCGAATCGAGTGTACTCGATTCGTACGGTTAAACGTTTGGAGACGAATGTGAACGAACCTAATTAGCGGCTTTCTCGGAGGAGCGCCGGTCTCGCAGAAAGCTGTAAAAGGCGGGCACGAGAAGCAGGTCCAAAAAGAGAAAGAGAAAGAGAGAGAGAGAGAGAGAGAAAGGGAACTCAAGGATCCCAAGTCGGTAGGAAAAAGTTACCGGATCCATTGCCATAAAAATCGTTTCAAGATAAGGGCGACTTTCTGAAACTACGAAAATATTTCTACATATGTGTTTTCGTGTGTATCCGACGCGAGTGCGTGTATACGTATGCTTCGTGTTCATTCATGCGTGTGTAATATGCATCTCAACAGATATATACGAGTATGGTGCATGAGCGCAATGCTGGACCTTCGAATCTTTTAATTCTCTTTTTCCTTCTTTTACTGATCTTTATAGTCAGTAAATTATACAAATGGTTAATGACAAGTCGTTCGCGTTTACTTACTTGCACATATCGAGACAGTAATTTTACTTGTCTGACATATTTTTGTAAATAATGGAGATTACAAGCGGCTAATTTAAAATCTTAAAAATAAGGAAAAATAATCTTACGTATATACTATGTTATCAACGTTTATTTTCTGAGTTATAAATGATCATTTTAATGAAGTAAGCGAACAGCTAATGAAGCATAAAAAAAACATTGCCACTTGGAAATACATAATATCATGTCAGATATCTACAGGATGACGCATTTTAATCGATAAATACGATTGTTTTTCTCAATTTCTGTTATTCGAAAAAATGTTTAGAACAAAACCTGCACTTTATGTACCTTTTTATTAAAACCTTACAAAATATTCGTTAACATAGCAATAATGATATTAAAACGCTTTTTCGATATAAATAGGGTGCCAAGATGGATAGGTTTAAAATTATGATTTCATTAAAAAAAAAAAATTGATTTTTCATATATCTTTTATACACGCCCATCTACAAAAAGATTAATTACATTAAATTACTTCCCCCTTCGAATACAGAACAGGTTCTGTTTGAAACATTTACTCAAATAACAAAACTTCAAGGAGATAATTGCATTCATAGATTAAACCGAGTCATTTTGTATATACGTGAATTATTATTCTTGCTTTTATTTAGCTTTCAGGTGTATCAATGTAAAACTTCCTACATATTAATATTTAAACGACCCTAATTTAGAGAATGAGCATACATAATATAATATTAAAGATTTATTCATTCCATAGACATTCGGTTTTAATTATATAAACAATTTAAAATCGATATCTCCTCATCCCAAGATCCCTCTTTGTATTTTCAACAATATTCTATAGTCGTAAAAGAAAGTCTGACGCCTATCAGTACGATGATCGATAAGCAATCAGAAAATTACGCTTAGTCCGATTCAATCGGTTCGAAGAAGGTTGTTTCTTCCAAGAGATATAGTAACTTACCGAACCAGACACTCTAGCGTGCAACACAGAAACTACGAAGCCCGAGAACACACTCTCCTCCTCATCATCATCATCATCAGCATCCTTCTCTTCCATCTCTTGGCTTTGTTAGAAAGCCTATGATTTACTACGCGCCGTTCTCCCAATGTAAATGTTTATACGTTTCTTGCCAGAGCCATTTTAAGTAGTCGTTAAATCTATTTAACTATCATGCCTCCTCCTCAAATGGAATTCATTCTAACAACGAGATTGAATCCGAAATACTTCATCGAGTTGGTTGACTTTAGTTTTAACGTGTTGTTGTTGTTGTTGTTGTTGTTGTTGTTAGAAATAGGATATAAAAGTTTACTCTATGATGAAAATAAAAAGGATAAAAGAGTTCAGCGAAGAGACGATGGAACTTGTGGCCATCTTGAGATGTTCAAAAGGTCTCCAAGTTTTTATCGAAGCCCTACAAAAGCCAAGGCGCAGCGCTACCGTTGAACTACATTCTTTTCCCTTACCGCTTTTCCTTTCCCCTACCCTTTCTTTGAATAACCTTGAACAGGACTCGTATAGAAAAAGAACATCGAAAAATAATCGATGCGATTCCTCAAACATGTTCCCTCTTCGGTGCGCCGTTAAACGACATATTAAACATTCCAATAAAATAACCTTTGAATACTGGTATAATCAAGAACGATTATTATATATCATGATCAAGTAAACTATTATGCTAAGCAAAAAGCCTGTTAATACTTACGAACTCGTCTAATAACTAACCAAAGATCGCTTAAATTTACAATGTCATTTCACTCGGTTTTCATGTATTACAAGTTTCCACTGAGAAGTGTTTAACTGGCATTACCCTCTTTCATTCTAAATTCATCTACTTGTCTAATGAAGTCGCGCGAGGACTCGCGCTAAAAACTGGTTTACTATTTCCAACGCCCTTTTCTGAGTTAGTTAATTTCGGTACAAATGGTTTTGATAGTTCTAGCATGTTAAAACGAGTATTAAATTGATGGAAAACATGTAAACGTTTGGAAAGAACTATCTCTAAAGCAATTCCCGGAGGCTTTTGTAAGTGTTGCTTCAACACCATCATCATCATCCTCGTCGTCTTCGTCGTCTCGGAAGAAAAAGAAAACGATAAAAGATAGACCGGAAATGCTACTACCATCGCGATCGCGAGAACGACCGAGCTAGTCGATGAAACAACACAGCGGGTCTCTTCGGAATGTCTATTACGGGATACGTTTCTCTCTCTCACTCTCTTTCTCTCCACTCCCCCCTACCTTTCTCTATTTTTTTTCCATCTACCATCTCTCCTTCTCTTTATTTCTTTCTTCCTCTGGTTATATCTTCAATAATTACACTCTTCGAATGTCGCTGACGTTACTTCGAGAGGCAACGAGCGTAACAAGATGAATTGACGTTTGAATTACAAGACGAGCGTGCAGACACTTGGCGACTAATACGTTCGACTCCGCAAGGTGCACGTTTCAATGATTATCTTCTCGTTCTCCGTTTGAGTATTAGATTATCGGATTTTAAGTTCTTATCGAGTGCATCTGCAGGATTATCATAGTTCTTAATTGTAAAAATCAAGTTTATGGTTTTATATTAATACGTAATAAATTGTAAGTATATATAAATAAACAGCCAAGTCTCAAGTATATTAGAGTTTAAAGCATATTCATATTATCAGTTATATTATACGTTTGAATGAATAATTAAACTAAATACGTAATAAGTACGTATATCAGATAAATTGAATTAGAATTCTCTCTGTATTCATATGTACCACCCAATTTATCAAATTTTCATTTCCCATAAGAAAACTTTGATTTCTAAACACGCGCGAAGTTAATAAATTCTTTCTAAGCCCCCCCCGTAAAATCGAGGCCAGGTTTAACATGCATTAAATCTCTAGACTGTGAGATCAAAACTGAAGATAAATCTTCATTAATCTTAACGATGTAAGTGGTGGTACAAATCAGACCAAGAAGAAAATAAGACACTCTCAAACGTTCCATGATTAAAAAATTCATGCGCGTTCTCTCTTAGAACTCTTGAAGATTTTTTTTTCTCTAACAGAACAAGGAGGTTCTAAAGCATCGAAAGGGAGAAGATACATTACGAAAATAATGGCGTATGAACAAAGTTCGGAGCGTTTCGTGAACACGATCGAGGAGGCAGCTTACGAGGCAACATGATAGGGAGGTTCGGTATGTTAATTACAGAGCAACGTGCGTCTCTCTCTCTCTCTCTCTCTCTCTCTCTCTTTATTTCTTTCTTTCTTTCTTTTTCTCTCCCTCGTTGGCTCGTCGGTTGCCAGCCGATTCGTCTTGGAACGGCCCATTGCGCTGTTCTCGTTGCACGCAGAGTTCGCGTGAGACCGACGAGTCGACCCTACGACCCGAAGCCGAGAAACGTTTCGTTTTGCCCTCTTTCGACCTTGCCTCCTTGTCTTCTTCATCTCTCTCTCTCTCTCTCTCTTTCATCTTGGGCTTCTCTTTTACCTCGTTCACCGCCGATATCTCTCACGGTGCGTTCAAGAAAGAGAGAGAAAGATAGGACGAGATCGGAGAAATCGGTAGACAATTCATGGCTTATGTTCAAGCATGGCTCACGTGCCTGGTTATCAAAGATAGTGTCTGTGTTAGGTAGGTATTGCTAGTCTTAGCGGACCTTAGCGAACCAACTGTTACCATCACCTTCCCTTCTAATCGTGCTTCTGATCCTCTCCCTCTAGATGCACCGGCTATATTCAAGGAAAAATCAAGGTCGTTCTTGGGGAGATAAACGCACGTTTGCTTCGATACCTTCTGCCAAGATCGTTCCACATTTTTCACGGTACGAACTAATCGACTCTATTAAAATTGTGCACATAATCGTTGTTATATCGTGCAACTGATCGCCCCTCGACAGTTTATTTAGGTTCCAGATCTTTTTTACAAATCTTTATCATTGTCTTATATCTTTGAAAAATTTCATTAATCGAGATAGGTAAACCGATATCGACTAGACTCACAAGTCAAATAAATCATTCTTATATTGTTAGTTTGTTTTTAGCATAATTGGATAGTTGATAAGAATAGAAAAATCTTATCAAGCTATGGAATTTTATCAAAAAAAATTATCTTTCTTTTTGTAAACGGTTACAACGATTTAAAGAAGAAAGGTAAATAAGTTTCTAATATTTTTATTGATTTAAAAATAATTTAGCTTTGTTCTCTTTCTTTCAATTATCGGAATATATGAAAAAAATAAATAAGTTATAAGGTTTCGTTCTTAATTGAACGGCATTCCCCCCTTGTTTCCATTAATTTAAATCGTAGAAATACTCGATTATTTTTTTAAACAAAATAAATTCTCCTAAACTGAACAAATCACTCCTAATGTATACCGTATATAAAGAAATTTATTGACTATATTTACAGTATATTTAAATACTTTAACGACTTGCTTCGCGTATATATTAGCTGCAAAAAAAAAAAAAAGAAAGATTCGTTCAGAATAAACAGAAAGCATCCGTAGTATTTGCAAGAGCATTCAATGTTAAAGAGGAAACACGGTTGCTCTTGGCGTCGTGACGACGCAGAATCACATGTTGCAGAACTTGTTCGTGATATACAGCAGCAGCAGGTAAGAGTAAAAGTGGACAAGACGGAAGCTTCAGAGGCGAAAAACCCGCCCTTTTCACTCACCCTTAACATGTTCGTTTAGTTTCCGTAAACATTCAATAAAACAATGTTGAAACGAATATACATATAAGCTGTTCTCAGGTTAAATTAATAGTTTTACTATTAAAAAATCTTTTTTTTAATTTTATTATAAAAACATTTAATAGATACTTTATTTTTAATATTTAAAATAAATTTTCTTTATAATTAGGCTTAACGCCACTAAATAAGTACAATCTTTATAACCATTTAATAATAAATGATAAGAAAATGTATATTATTTTATCAATTCTTTCTATTTTTTATTTGACGGAGTAAATTCATTTTTCAAATGAATGGCTGATATGTATATTTATGTATAGAAAATGCACACCTGAGTATGCATTCATTCATTTATATTTGCGCTCACCTCCAAAAGTGTGGCACGTAACCGGCCGGACACAAATCTCGACACTGGCCACACGGTGCACCTTGATAAACAGCATTGTTCGACGAATAACCACTTGAAGGGCTATCCTGTCCCTGTGACAACATTCTGAATAAAAAAAAGAAAAAAATATTAATTCTGCAACTTAGAACAGTAGAGATATATTATTCAGAAAATTATAAATATATTCGAATAATTCAATTGAAATTAATAAAAACATTCTAATTTCCCTATGCATTGATCAAACTAATGTTTATGAATATATCATTTGCTTGGAAATAATTAAACTTCATATTCAATATTTTTCTACTTTTTAATTATACCATTAATCATTATTATAACTAAAAAAATATATATAACTAACAAGATAAATTCTATTTGCACAATTGAATTCATACTGTAATTTATTATGATTGATTCAATGCTTTTTAATACGATAATGACATATTTCCATTGAAATTTTTCATATCATATATTTGTCATCAAATATATATATATGTATATATGTCACCTTTATATAGTATACTTCAGTTAAATCATGAAAAACCTAGATCTTATTCGAAATAACTACAAATTTTTGGAAAAGTATATAAAAAGAATTTTATTATATATTTATGACCTAGTAGTTTTAAGGAACAAAGAGGATTATATATGAATTTATTTCTTTTAAAGTTAAAGTATACAATTCTGCCTTATATTTCATATTTTAACAGGTCAGAATAGTTATTTCGTGGTTTAGCTGATAATTTCACGAATTAACGGATATCACAAAGTAACAGCATCATATGTATATGTATATTTACATTACTGACGACTTTGAGTATAGAGATATGTAAATATATCGTAAATAATTATAACTATAGTTCGCGTATGTAATAATAACGAGGTTGAAACGATAAACGCTCGTTAAACATATCCATTCTTCATTATGTCCTAACGATCGTAATATGGGAAAATTATAAAGAGCAAGAGAGAGAAATAGAGAGACAGAGAGAGAAAGACAGAGAGAGAGATAGCGTGACATTTTTCACCAAATTTATACGACGCGCGATCCCCGAAGAGAAATTAATTAAAGGGCCCTATCTAATATGAGAAAATAAGGGGAGTTACGCCCACGGTGAATTAATAAAATCGAGGTCCGTAATTAACAAGTAAACGATGTCCCAGCGTGATCGCTGATCGTCATTGATTAAACGACACATACGATGTAATTACACCTCTCTGGTTCAATTTTATTACGTTGAAAACAGTTCTCGCGCCTCATATCGACTAAATCGAATCTCACCATCAAATTCATCCTCACACTCTCTATTTCTATCTCTTACTTTCACTCTCATTCTCTCTATGTTTCTCTTACTATTCGCATCGATAAATTTTCTTATCAGACTGCAATGTCAATCTTTGATTTTCTTCTCTTCTTACTTCGCAGAAGCAGTAACTCACAACAAACGCAAAACGAAAAATGATCAAAGTAAGAGTATGCAAATATTTAACGTATGTACTGGGTGTTTCTAAGCAAATTGATGAAAAATTTCTTCAAGTTCCTAAATTAATCTCATTCAAAAAATCCGCATGGATTGTTATTAAAAAAAAAAAGTAAGTCAAAAAAACAAGTGTAAATGCAACTAACGATAGATAATAAAAAAATAAACGATTAAAATCTATAGCTATAAACTATAGGTATGTTGGACCACTTTTTCTAATGAAACGAGAATGAGAGTGAATAAAAAGAACAACGGCGTATAGCTATACGTAAGATGAATTAGAGACATGAAGCACTAGTAATTAGTAGCTTTTTGCATCGTTAACGTTAAGTATGCCAACATATCTTATACGTAGTATATACTAACATTGACGATAATCGTGGTATGTTAATGTCCACGTGATCGCCGAGCACTTACGAGTGTTTCTCTTAGCGTACTTTATAATTCGCAAAGCGACCAATTAACATTCTCCGAAAAGAAGAAGAAGAAGAAAAAGAAGGTGCTTTTAACGAGATCGAAATACTTTCTAAACTATCTAAACCCCCATTATGTCTCGTTTTTACTTGTTTGTACCACGCGGTTATTCGTAGAAAATTGTTTTGTCTCTTCCTCTTTTATGTTATTTTCCTTTTTTATTTTTTTTTTAAATTCTTATACTTTCAACTTTTACAATCAATCGTAATTTCATAAGATTCTGATCGAACTCAATTACATTTAATGATTAATGATTAATGATTAATGACATAAAAGAAAAATAATTTCCAAGAAGATACGAACTGTCACACATTTCGTTAAATACTTTCTCGTGAAAATAATCATTCCTTTTACTTTTACGGATAATCAGAACAGTAACACTAAGAAATATGATTAGCGATCAAACTCTCTGGTAACTTTCTCGCAAGATAAAGACGTACAATATCCCGCTGTGTTCGGTTGCTCTCGGTGGATGCTTCTCTGTTAGCAGCGAGAAAAGAGTACATCGAAGGGTACTCTCCTTCTCTTTTTCTCTATTTTCCTTTGCGAAGGTCAAATAAAAGCATAACAAGTGCTTATAGAGTATTAATTTAATGTTTGACGGCTTTCGACTATGGCAAAGACCGTAAAAAAGTATAATAAATTAAAAATAGATGGAAGAAAATTAAAAGCGTTCTTTGATACACGCACAAAAAGTTAATTAATAATTATCAAATAAAATTAACTTCTATATCCTGCCATAGAGAGGAAATCTAATAAAATCTTTGATACCAAAATTATAAATTCATCTGCTCGCTTTGTCATTCTCATTATGCAAAACGTGATCTTCCGAAATAATTGAACATGATTGATACCACATTTATGTATAAAGTAATTTTTTACTAATGGAAACATACAATCTATTCCTTGGCATCGAAGATTTTCTCTTGAAATACCAAAAAAAAATACAAAATTATTCCGGATGCGTAATGTTTACTGATTCAGCTAGGATATTGATAGTACGTATGTACGCAAACAATAAATTCGACAGGTTACTCTCGGTATGGGTAAGGGATCTTCGATCGAGAGCATACGCGTATACGCTCATACTCGTGCCAAACAAGAAGAAGACGAAGAAGAAGAAGAAGAGGAGGAAGAACAAGAAGAAAAAGAAGAAGAAGAAGAAGGAGATAAGAGAAAAGAAGAAAGCTTACGTATCTACCTATTGCTTTCCTCTTCGTACCAATGAAGAGATGCTGCGCCGGCAAATCGGAGCGCGCGTTACACGGAGGAATCCTTTTACTCGAGTTCCCCCTCCCGAAGTTTTCTCAGCTCCTTCTGAACGTTCTCCAGCACCTCTTCAACCTCTACTTCTGTTGATTTCTCTTATTATGTAGTAGGAACTACTACTACGACGACGACGACGACGACGACGATGACGATGACGACGATGACGAAGACGACAACGAGGACGAGGATGAGGACGATGATGATGATAATTCCAACAACGACTAACTAAACGTCGATTTCGAAGTATTCTTTTAATCTTCTCTCTATCTCTTTCTATCACACCTTTTTCACCAACAACACAACTAGAGCTTTTAACGTGAATCACAACACTACCTTCTTCACCAGCACCTGCACAAGCATAGGCACCTGCACCTGCATTCGCGAAACGTAGAACCGGCAGATCCTGGGGTAGCAAGGCTACGCAAGATAATCGTTGTTCAATCGGTAGGTTGCTGTTAGTCACCAAGAAAGACAACGATAACGACCGGAATAACGAAAAGAGGGACAACGACGACGACGACGACGTTGAAGACGATGGCATCCTTGCGACATCGTCGTGCACTGCACTCTCGAGACGAGCCTAACGCTCGCTCCTTCCTTCCCTCGCTCTTACTTGCTTGCTCGCTTGCTTACTTGCTTGCTTGCTTGCTTCTTTACTCCTTTCTCTCTTCTTCCTGTCTTTGTCCCTCCTTCTGTTTCTCTTTCTCTTACCCTTTCTTCACCTTTTTTTCCACTCCTCTCGTACCTTTGATCCTTTCCTTTTCTCCATTACTCTCTTTCTCTCTCTTTGTTACTTTTTTTCTTTTACCGTAACGATAAAATCCGAACGACCAAAAAACGTGGCCAACTTTCACGACAGAACTAGATATTTATCATTTTTAATTTAACGCGTCTATACAATTTGACAAGAAGAGAGAAGAAAGATATAAAAAAAGAGATATAGAAAGGACAGAAGAAAGAAGAGAGAACCGATAAGGAAACATTGATTGAGATTAACGAATGGACCTTTAATTTGTATATTCTAATTTTGAGAATTAGAAAAATAAAAGGATTTACCAAAGAAAAAGGTAAAAAAAGGTAAAAAAAGGTAAAAAAAGGTAAAAAAAGGTATAAAAGTCGATATAGATTCGGTGCTCCCACGATCCCGCGTTAACACACGCACAGTCAAGAGACTCGAGCTGGACTGACCGCCGAGATGAGGCCCTTTTTCCCCCTCTAAGCCTCCTCCTTCTCCTCTCTGGCTTACATCTCGGCCCGAAACCCCCTTTCTCCCCCTCCATTCGCATGCCGCGGGGCCTTCTTCCTATATACGCCCGTCCCCCCTCCCCCTACCTCATATCCTCCTCTTCATTCTCTTCTTTATCCTCCCACCGTGACTCTTTTAACTCTATCTTTCTCTCGCCAGCAAATTTATTTTATCCTTTTTCTTCTTCCTCGTTGATTCATCTCTCTCTCCCACATAGTTCCTGTAAAGCCGGTGAATCTACAAGACACGTGCAATTCACTCCTATTGCAACCTTTTTAACGAATATTAAATAGAACAATTATTAAGTATATATGTATATAATTTTATTAAAAAAAAAAAAGAAGATCCTGTGGATCCTGTTCCAAACCTTGTTCCGTGAAAAAATTAATTTTATTATTTTCATTTGTTTTATTGTATATAATTAAAATTTGATAACACAAATATTTATATTTTCTTAACTCATAGCTAATTTGTTTAATTTTATTAATATGAACTTCAACCCTATGAAATAACCAGGCTGTTCCATTGAAATTTCAGGATTTGTAAAATATTACATCATAAGAAAAACCTGAGAAATACTGATTCATTGTCAAAGTGTAAATTATATATATATACAATAGAATTCAGCCAGGCTTGTTGGGATTTACTACTATAAATTGTTAATAATGGGTTTTTAACAGGTTTTTGTGTCATATCTGCATTTTGATATACTTATCATACATGATTAAGTTATATACACACAATTTCCTGTGTATAAATAGTAATTCTTATAAAATGACTTGTGCAATTTCTTTATAAATTTAAGGTTATATGAATGAATATTTTGCAAAAGAATCGTTTCTTTGAGAGAAGTTGCAATAAACAAAATTTATTATAATATTATACTATAAATTTATCAAGTTACAATAAGCCAAATTTTTGTTCTAACTGAAATTATTAAAAATACTTCAAGATAATTTTCTATTTTATTTTATTTTTTTAATAAAACATTCACGTCTCTTCGTAAAGTGTAAACGTTTTCAAAATTATTTCAACTATCTGTTCTATAAATAGAAGTACATTTATATACCTAAAGCTTACAATTATAAAAATCACTAGATTGCCAATGTCTTTAAATAAAATCAATTTCATTTCATTTCGACATTTAATAATACCATGAAATAAATCATTGTAATTATTTTTAAAATAACTGACATTTAACGATGATGGAAATGAAAACTTTAAATGACTTTCAAACTTTTGTAACAGTTTCTGTTAAATAAAAGCTATTTTAGCGTCAAGTGACCCTCGAATGACCAACGAAGGTATTAGAATCGTCGTTGCATTAAAGTTAATAAAGTACAAAGATCAAATTGACTCTTTTCAGTGATTTATATTAGCTGTTAGATAATAATATTTATGTAATATTTATTAATACCTGATGAGATACATATCCATTACCATAACGTTACAATATGAATATTAAATTCGTAATTTTGTGTATAATATTTGAATTCTAGTTATAATACAAAGATTCCATTTTTTGTCAACATTTAATAACGAAAGACAATGGAACTAGAAAAGAAAACAAATAAATTTAAAGATAAAATTTCACTATATTAAAAAAAAACCTACGAATAATCTGGTAGGTTAATGGTATTACTTAAAAGCGCGCCCTTTTTAAAGTGGTGCCATTTAAAGGTTAATAACGCGCATGCTTACAAGGCGCCGTTTCCTCCTCGTGAACGTCACACGTTCAAAGTAAGCAATTTAATATACGAGTTAGATAATAATTATGACATAGATATTTTCTTCCATTTCTTGAATCGTATTGAAAAGGAAGTCTTTTAACATCGTTTTATTAAAGAGGAGTGTTATGATTCGATCGTCTCACGTGACACGCTTTATGAAAAATGGCGTGAAGTTGGCAGGAAGATGGCTGATCAGAATTACGAAAGAGTGGACGGTCCCTCGCGGGGATACCGCTTCACATTCCCTCGCAGAACTACATTACTTCGCTTTTCTTCGTTCACCGGAGTCAACGAAACGTATCAATATGATGTACGATATCAAGTGGATCATACCTAAACTCCGAAGTCCAACAAGATTATGGAACATAGCGAGCAGTATAACCTTCGCCGCTGTTGGAATATTTTCAAAAATTCTCATAGGTATGCATCATTATTACTATATATCATACATATTACGTAGTATTACTTTTTAATTTATTCTATATAATTACTTTATATATATATATATTTTTTTTTCTTTTATCTACACTTTTCAAAATCTCTTTTTTTTTCATATTTTGTTTATATTTTATTTTTTTTCCTGCTGATGTCCACAAGAATTTACAAAGAATTATGTATTATTAATGACGACTACTTTCAATTAATATTGATTTTTTGTTCACTCATTTAATAATTTGTTTCTCTTGTTTATGCAAACACATTTATTCAATTTATTTTGTTTACTTTGGTCTACTATGTATTTAGTGTTTTTTTGTTAAATCTTTTAATTCGTGAAATGACTAGTTAAACCCTGAAATAATTATACTGATTTGTTTAAATATGAAAAAAATGCAGAATTACATACTTCAACTTGGTAGTATATGAATTTACAAGAGGCGAATAGTCAAGGCATGAAATTGAAATTTAATCCGTAGATTAGATCTAATAGAATTGCACAACTAACAGAACATTGGTTTTAAAAGTACAGGAAGAGATAAGAACGGATAACTACAAGCATTGTTGTAAAAAGAAAAGCAGACTTTCAAAACAGACCACATTTCAATCTCATATTTCAACTATTCGCCTCTTGTGGATTTATATATATAATATTATGCATAACTTAAAACTACTAATTTTAGTCTATAAGAAAATTCTTTTTATATGCTTTCCCAAAAAAAACTTCTAGTTATTACGGGTTAAACCTAAAGTCCTCTATTTAACTAAATTATACAATTTAATGCTGACATATATACTTTACATAACAAGTGTTCTTGATCAATTCATAAAATGTCCATAAATTTGTTTTAACACATTTGAAAATTATCGTAAAAGTTACACACAATTAGTAATTACTAGAAAACAACAGCGATAATTTATCTTTTTTAAAATAAATGTTTTTAACTATTACATGTAAGAGTTATGTGTATGTCTGTCCTACGTGATCAGATAAAGGTAATTTTCATTTACTTATGTTAATACTTAAATTATCACATTAACTAATTTTATCTTTTGTTAGAAATAATTACATTGATATAGATAATATGCAATATGTATAAATATTTAAATATTAGAGGAATGTATATATATAATAATGAATTAATTTTTGTTGTTTCATATCAATATAAAATAACAATAATAATCCTATTTCAGATAAAAGAAATATTAAAAATCCCTTAATTTCAAATTACTTGCAATTTAAGATTATTTTTTTTATTACTTTTTAATACTTATAAATAATCATTGATTCTATTAAGCATTTATTTCTCTTTACTAAAATAAAATTCTATATGAGTCATTTACAGGCCAAAACAATTAACTTCACTTTTACAATATTTTTAAATTTTGCTACATATCAGAGCACTTTGTTGTAGTATTTAATTTTTTATATTTAAAATAAATTTTCTTAATAATTAGACTCCACACCATTAAATAAGAACAAATTTTATATCGGTTCAATATTAAATGATATATAACAAGGATAAATGACAATGTATATTAATCTATCAATTTTTCCTGCACTTTGTTCTGTTGAGTTAAATGATTCAATATATGAATGACTCATGTTTAAGTAATACCGTATATATAATATATTATATAATGATATCATTTTAATAAGAAAAAAGAAATATAAACATAGGTAATATAAGTATCATTCTTTTAATAAAAATATTCTTTCACATTAAGAATGGTTAAATAAAGCAGTGGTATACAACAAACATATCATTAACCGAGCCTTAGACGAACGACCAAAAAATGTTCCACTCATCACTGTCTCAAATCACCACAGTTGTTTCGACGATCCTGGCATATGGGGTAAGTTCAAGTTTTATCCATATCACCGCAAAATGTATGAAGCTTTGACCGATTTACCATTGAATTTAACTGCACAGCACATTTGCTCGTTACATTTAACTTCTAAATAAATTATGTATGTGTACAAATACGTACATATGTTATACAGGTTGTCTCCCTGTCTCTTTCTTTTTCCTTCCCTTTTTCTGTTTTTCTTTTTTTCTTCCTCTTTCTTTTTCTATCTCTTTTTCTTTCTCGTTTCTTGTATTCTGAATATGCCCGCAAACTCTCCCTCTGAGACATATATAATCTTTTCTTTCTCAGAATGACGTCGCTAAGCGATCGAATGAAAGAATTAAAGACAGAAAATCTCTGAACTCATTTAGCCACACTGGACCTGAGACATTTGCTGAGTCGTCGTAAGATGAGGTGGTCGCTCGCTGCACATGACATTTGTTTCACGAATGTTTGGCATTCCTACTTCTTTATGCTTGGCAAGTGCATACCTGTCATACGAGGCAATGGTGTTTATCAAGAAGCCATTAACTTCTGCATCGAAAGGCTGGCTTCTGGAGATTGGGTCCACGTGTTTCCTGAAGGAAAAGTCAACATGTTTAAAGAAAATATGAGGTATGTATATTTTATCATTACTTCATTTTAACTATTCATACGTGTAGTCAACAATTCCAAGCACTTTTGAATAATTAAAAATACTAAAATAATTCTCAATAGATACCGTTAAACTAATAAAACTGAAGAATAAAATCAACAAATACATTCTAATATTTTTCCAAAAAAAAAGTACCGATTATGTGTATGGAACTTATCAAAAAAACGATTTCATCTGAATTTATCAGTTTTTGTTATTATGATTACAAAAATACAATGTTGGAGTAGAATAAAATGTCCTTAGTTGTTATATCAGCAATGTTGGTAGTTGGAGTGTAAAGGGTTAAATATTAAGAGCAATCATAAAAAAGTACATTTGCTTTTGCAGGTTGAAGTGGGGCATTGGAAGGTTGATATTAGAATCACCTGTAGTGCCTCTAGTGATTCCTATATGTCATCTTGGAATGGATCAAGTGCTTCCAAACGAGCCACCTTATATGTTCAAAACACAAAAAAAGGTTACTATGAATTATGGTGAACCTATAGATTTTAGTGAATTGTTGAAGAATTTAAAAGAAACTAAAGCCACAGAAGTAGAAGCCAGGAAAGCTATCACTGATCGTATTCAGGAAGAACTTTTAAGGTAAAGTTGTTCCGAAATTTTTCTTTTTTTTCGTATCCTATTTAAATCTAATTTTAATTGTACTATGATTTACAGATTAAAGACAGCTACAGAAAAACTTCATGAAAAATTATGACAGCAGATTAAATTTCGCAGATAATTTTTTCCTAGCCTTAATTATCAACAATAGAAATATAAAAAATTATTGGTGAAGATATACAGTTTAAATTTTACATATCATTTTACTAATATTAACAAAGTACGAAGTTAGATAAGACTATTTGTTTATAATATATAATTTCCATTATTTCTTTTTACTTTTTTGGAGTTTTCTCTGAATATTTGTTTAACATATGCATGATATTTACTAATGTAAAATGCAATTTATTTTTTAGTCATTTAGTAACACGTACCATTATGTATATATTATTTAATGCAATAATGATCAAAAGGCAGATAGGAAGAATTTATCAATATATTTAATCGGAATTTTCTTAAATAAGAAACATAATTCTTTAAGATTTAAAATGTAGATAATTTTAAAAATGCTATAATTTGTATTTTTAGTACAATTTGATGATTTAAAATTTAATTTAAGATAAATTATTAAAGTATCGATATAATTTCTTAACAATACAGTTATTATTGGAAATATATATAGTTATATATAGCCTTATAATTTATAATAATTGATTAAGGAATTATAACGTAATTAATTATTGCAAAAATAATTTGCGTCTTCTAAGCTACTACTCACAATAATGGCAACTACGATGACAACTATATTATAATAAAATAATCTTATTGCAATTACCAAGAATATAATTATTTAAATAATTGTATGCATTCATTTATCAAATTTTAAAATCTTGTTTCTAAAAAAGTAAGTTTATACTTATAATACAATTACAACATTTTTCACTATTTGTTGATATTTATTCACGTAAAGTATGTAAATTCTTTCTTTTTTATAAAAAAAAAATCAATGAATCATTGCAAAATCAATTTGAAATAAATATAATAGACATACAACTTTACACATAAATACTATTTTTATATATGTACGAAATAAAAGACATATATTTTAACATACAATTTAGTATACAAGTGTTTTTCATGTATAGTAAAATCTATATAAAATAAATAATCAAGAAATAACGTTTATAATAATTTGAAAAATTTTCCACAAAATAGAACATTTATGTTATTACGATTTTTACTATTTCTCAATTTAAAGAAACAAAGATACCTGTATTTACAATAATACTTTACATTAAAGACCGTTTTTTTTAATCCTGTAATACTTCCCTAATTTATATTGTTTTATAATATTTTTTTGTTTATTTATTGTATGTTACTATTTTAAATAAGCATATTGGAAACCAAATACATAAACTTTAGAATAGTTTGACATTGATTACTAATGAAGTTAATAAATTATGTATGCATGATTTATATTTGTTTTTATTAAAAAAGTATCATTGTTAAAAACCTGTTACATTTGTAAATAATATATATATAATTGAAAGAAAAATGAAATATAATATTAACATCAAATTATAATTATATGTATAATCGAATGGTTTAATTAAATCTTTAGTAAAATAACATCATCAATATTATATAGATTATTTTTAAAATGTCAATAGAGCATTTATTTTAAACTTTGCTTTTACGTTATTATAAGTATATGTCTAGTTCATATGTATACTTTGTATATTTTATTATATATATGGCTTTTTGTATGTGTCGTTTTTAGTTTTATCAGAACTTTATTATTATAACTATTATTATTTCTTTTATTACTGTTTTATTTATTATTTCTTTCAAAATAAATATATGTAATATCTATAAAAAGATCTTTGGCTAGGTCAAAGCGTTAAAATTCTTCTCTCACAATAATATATTCTATTTTCTAAACTGATTTGAGTTTAGACAATTTTAGCTCCTTCAATGGTGTAAGGATATTTTTCTTAAAATTTGTAATTACATACTATTATTAAATACATGTTTAAGAAATGTATTTTGGTTTGATATGGAATAAATCGAACATTTTTTAACGTTCTTGAATACATCGACGCAACTATGGTAACAATGACATTCTACTATAAATTAATATTTTTAATATATTTTTGTTTCTCTTTAAATAAGCTGTACAAACTACTTGACATTTTGATACAATTATTAGAGCCATACATATAACATAATTTTTTCTATCATTCTTAATGTGAAATCAGAATGCATATATATAATTTTATTATAATAATAATCGTTGAAAAAAATCTGAAAATAGTTGCTTTTCTTGTTTAATATATGAATGGTCTTCCTGTTTAAAGTGCAACTAAAATTTTCTTTTAATCGCTGTACACACAAGTATGTCAGCATTAGAGCAAAAATGAAATCTTTTCATGTTTTTTTTAAACTCATCTAAATACAATTTATATCATGAAATTGTCTTCTCTCATTGTCAGTAAATCTTCATTTTTAATTTTAGAGACATTTTAAAGTCCTACATACAAGACACTTATGCGTATTAAAATAATATTTATATTACATTTTCAGATTTAAATAATCGATAGATAAAACATGACATTCAGTGCTTATCATATTGAAAGTTAGTTTATTCTATGAACTAGCATTATAATAAATTTATCGACGCAATGATTACGTATGTCTTGGCACGTTTTTTCTAATTATGAAACTAGTTATAAATGATACAAAAAACGACATACGATACTCTTCTCATCTTACACTTCGCATATATAAACATAAATTACGTATTTTCATCATTATAAACATTCAATAAAAAAAACAAAATAAAACTAACGAAAGAAATAACTACAATAGAATAAAATATTATCACACTCTTGACACATTGTTCTTTGTAACTATGCATAATATTCCATAACAAGAAAGTCCCGGTCTAAATATCTAGAATAAAAAAAGAAAAACAATTTTATATATAAAAAATATTATTATATATTTTAAGTAATTTTAAATACTATTAAGGTATGAAATAATTGCTCCAACTGTTGTATCTTTGTTCTTGGACGGTTTTTAAAAGGAAGAGACAATAAAAATATTTTTTTTTATAAAATTCTGATAAAAACAATTGATGTTCACGTTTTCACTGCCTATATAAATATGAATTCAATTAAAAAAATTATAGAGATATATACATATATAGTTCTATATAAGCACTTCTTTTAATTATTATTGTTTATTCCTATCTAATGTTTTTTATGCATATTATAATGCGCACAGACAATAGGAGATGAGAAACCAGTCATATTCATATTTATCCATTGTAATCGTCAATTTTTTGTTTTCTATATTCTACAAATATATATATATATATCTTTTAGAATTTTCTTGGAATTTTGTTATAATATAGGTAGTTACTATAATTGGATATACATGTAATATAAGTTTAGATATACTGCACATAAGAGATTTCTCTAAATAAAATAATAAAAGATATATAAATAAATATTAACATTTATATTTTATATATTTCTTTTTCTTAATATGATATGATTAAATATCGTATGCAATATGAGCTTAGATAGATTACACACAAAATACACCTCAATAAAAAAAAAAAGATAACAGATGCATAAGGAAATACTAATATTCATATTTAATATATCTCTAGCAACATATTTCTTAAGACGATATAATTAAATATCGTATTTATCCCGTGTGTGTGTTCGTCTTAACATTTGTCTCTTTTAAACTTGTACTTTATTCGAAACATTATATAAAGCATTTCGTAAATTATTAATACTTTTCACAAAAAATTGCATGATCATGCATTTCATAGTTTATTTATGTTTTACGATTCATTTAAGATTTTTTAATTAGAATACTCTATATGAATATAATTATATATATATATATATTTTTTTTTTTTGTAAATATTTCCTCTATATTACTTTTTACCGGTATATCCATAATTTTGTAGATCTCTGTACACAGAGTGGTACTTGCAATACTAAATAATTTAAAAATATTTTACTTAAATTTTTCTCACATAAAACATTCTTTAATTGAATAAAATCACATGTTCTTTTAACAAGAAAAAATAACATTACTTACGAAATAACTTGTTCATTGAGAAGGTTTTCTAATGGTTACCATTGACAATTTTACGAAGTTTACTTTTATCAAAAGAACAGATACTTCCGAGTAAAGCTGAACGTTCGTTGCCTGCATTTGATATACGAGGCTCTGTTCCACCAGACGACGACACAGGTACTGGTAATGGATTGATGTTTTTAACAGGTACATCACCGTGTGGCATTTCTGTAGAACCTTAGATTAAAAACACGTCAATGTTATTACCTTTATAACGACATAAATTAAGTTTTTATATTCTATATAATTTTATATATCTTGGAAATAAAATAAATTATGAACATTAACTAAATATATCCATGTAAAAATACTAAAATATTTTTCTGCTATAAAAATATATATAGAGTTTTTAATGAAAAGGTTAGCAGGACTACAAAAACATAGATTAATACTTGTTAAGCTGGCTAAACAACGATCAACACGTTCACGCCGACGTGCACCACCGGTGGATCACACACGGCCGGTGAAGCATAATATAAATTCGAGCTACGCCTCACAGCGAAAAATATGAAAATGAACGTGTTAATTAACATAGGCTGAAAAATTGACCTTGACAGAGTTGTGATTTTTAATTTTTATAATAGGAGTGACGATCATCTTATATAATGTGTCAAGATTTACCTTAATGTTCTCTTACCTTAACATTTATAAAGTGTTCTACATGTCTTGCTTCGCTTAATAGGTACTTACTTAATAATCATTGCTGTAAATCTTGTATATCATTAATGGGAAATGGATAGACTAAGTTCTTAAAGTAAACTAAAAAGAAAATTAAAAATATTTAAATTAGAAGACTGCAAGGCCATGCAACTGATCCATCTTATCCTATTTTTCATCAAAAGTTTGATTTGAACATTATTTTATAATAATTATAAAATAAGATATATTTGCCTGACGTGTATTTCTGTATTTGTTGATGTGTAAAATATATAATACATGTAAAGTACCATTCATAAACACCAAAGTAAGAGTATAATAAGATAATTCTTGTCAATTTTCTATTTGACTATATATTTTAATAATTAACTTAATAAGTATTATTTATCTTCTCAAGTTCTGAAATCTTTTTTTTTTTAATATTCTATTTATATATTAATCATGCATAAAGGTTTATAAACAAGAAATATAATTCAAATAACTATTTCACATAGTGCATATGTTTCTTAATATGTATAAGGTATTTAATTCTATATGTATATGCATGCAATGATATGGAATAAATTTTAACAAACATGAATGCACAAATGAACGACCTACGTGAAAGAAATGAGCGTAGTATGCGCCATCAACTTTTGTGCCCAGCTGATTAAAAAGGTGAACATTAATTAGTATTAATGAAGGCAATAGTAACAGCTAAGATGAACTTACCAAGCGATGGAGGCGTTAATGTTCCAACACTAGTAGCTGTAGACGTGCTCGTAGGGCTGTCAGATCTTTCTGAATTTTTACCATTTACTTGTTTTGTTATATTTGTTCCCAATTGATTAGACATTTGTTGTTCCTGTGCTAATTTTTGCTCCTTTTTCTAGTACAAATAATATAATTTCCATCAATATAGATATAATGAATATATATCTATAATAAATCTAAGATATTTACCAATTTCTGTTTCCGCTTTTTCATTTCTTCTTCGGAACTCATCATTTCTTGAACTTTCACAAGTCTTTTTTGATGTCTAGCTACCTTTTGTTCTTCTCTCAACCTTTGTTCTGCCTTATTCATTGCTTCTTGCAAAGCTTCCTTCAAATGACTACTAAGTTTAAAATGTGGTTTTTCTATAGAACCAATGGCAAGATTTGCACGATGCACTGTTTCAAAAAATGGATGTTCTAGCAAACGCTGGACTTTAGGCAAATCCTGTTTGAGGGCCTCTGGTGATAGAATTACCTCCAATAGATTTTTCAATGTCATATCGCAAGTTGGCATTTCAGAGCACATTGCTTCCAATAATGGTCTACCAAATGCCATTTCATATAATACATGTCCAAACGAATAGACATCAACTTGAGTCTAAAGAAAGTAACTTCAGTTATTTACATAGAACGATTTGGCATTAATTATTTAGTATTTAACTAACCGTAGCATGAAGCTTTCGTCTTTGAACAACGTAAGGCCTATAAAATGTTGATAAACCCAAAAGGCCATTCTCTATATCTAATAACTTAGCACATCCTTGTGTCAGTAATATGTTACCTGTATGTAGGTGCCCATACGGTAATCCTTTTTCATGTAGAAAACTTAGTGCCTCCAAAATCTGTAATATGATACATTAAATTAGCAATTACAAATTTCAAAATTTGTTTTTTTACTTTGAAGATCAATAATTACTAACTTGATAACCATAAGTTGTAATTTCAGACAATGTAAGTGATTTAACTTGTTTCGGATTTCCATATTTTTTTAAAAACGACTGCTTAGGTTTGGTCATACAAAGTATATCACGCAATGTACCTATCGAACAAAAATTTCTTATCATAAGAGCTCCATTCTCTGTTACATGCTGGTGAACTATTGGCTCGATGTAATTATGTTTCAGAGTGCCCAGACTTTTGAAAACTCCTTGCATGTCTTTATCTTGAAGATGCTTATCTGGTCCAAATTCTACCCAAGCAAGCAAATATTCTTGCTTTGGATGTTGACGATTCTTAACAGTATAGTAATATTTTTTTAATCGCCATCCCATATCATGAATAGCTTTTCCAACTTCAAAATTAGCATCACTGCGCAAAGCTAGTGACACTTGCTGTAGTGCTATTTCTACAAAAGTAGAAAAAATTACATACATGTACAAATGTAAAATATATAAATAAATAAACAATATATACACATATTTGAATCTAACTTACCATGTAATGGCGTTGTATAATTATCAGGATCTAAAAATTTTTTCATAGGAAGAGATGATGCTAATATGGGATTCATTAGTACAATATTTAAATAATTCTGTAAAGCTAGTTGACGTTGAGCTATAAAGTTAGGCTCCATGTTTCCAATGATCTTTTTAGGAGGTAATGGCAAGTCAATGCCTGATACTGACAAAACTGCATTAAGTTGAACAAAGTCATTGTAACGTCTACTCACTCTCCACGTTTTTTCAGGTAGAGGACCACGTTGTACTCTAATCACATACTCCTATATAAACAATAAAGGAACAATCAAATTGTCGACAATAAAACTAATTTAATCTAAACTAATTAAAATTATGTTTGCCGTCATACTATATGAAAAAATACATTATACGATTGATATAGAAAACGGGCCACAACAATTCTTGTGAATATCAATATCAAAATAATTCAAATTCTATTATTATTATTATTATTATTATTATTATTATCATCATTAGTAAGAATTACTAAATAAATGACTGTACTAATTGAGAAACCTACCGTATGTCCGTCGATTGTTCGAGCATTTTCAATAACACTTATCAACTTTTCTGTATCATCTAGCAATACTTTATTTGTATATCTCTTCTCAAATAAAGCCATTGATTGATACTAATCCGATGAAACGCAGAGCCCGTGTAGGGCGATCTGCGATAATATTCCACATAAACCCCACGCGTAACCGTATATAACGTGCTTCAGCTTCATTTCAGCATTGGAAAGCGTAAATTTAGTGATAATACTGACTCACTGCAATTGAATACTTTTTCTAGGGTGTTGATTTCACATACGTGATTTAGTTAAAAACATCAATTCGTGGAGCCATCTTATCATTCGGTCGCCCACTAATGTTACAAGTAAGAACTATTAACTGCTACTACCTGTTCTGAATAAAATGCAACTTACAAACAGATGGATTATAGGTAATTCACTAACGTCTTTCTTTGATTATATGACGTACATAACGGATATTATCGTTAAATTATTTTTCTAAATAATATCAGTTTAAAATTAAAACTATTTTAAGCTTCATCGGGTGCGTACACTTTATGTCAAAAGTTATCAAAAGGATAATGGAATTAAATGATAAGGACAGTGAGAAAGAGAGGGAAGGAGAAATATTCGTGAAACCCTGACGCACCACCTAGTGGTACATATTGAAAGTTTTTAAAAGTATTTATGTTCACAATATTGGCGTCACTGTATTTCATTTTCACAAGTTAATATTACAAGAATGGTATTTACTAAAGTGTTTACAGTATGTAATGGTTTATTAATCTTCCCTGGAATACAAACGAAATAACAATGTTTATTAAACCGTTTAAAGTAAAATCTAATAACCAATTAAAGGGTACTGAAAGGTTAGTCTAAAAATCATTGTTCATTTATATTTATGTATAATATATAATAAATATTTACAATTATTTGATATATCTTTGTTATTGCTTTCAGGAAAAAATTATGCGAGTATGTACTTACTAAATATCCATGTCTATCAGAAGAAGCGGTTCAGGCTTTATTACCTAAAAAAGAATCAATTACTGTTATGAGGATAGTAACTCATAATGGTCAACTATGCAAATTATATTGCGTTGCGAAAATACCAATGTTCTTTCAAGTAGAAACACCCTTGTCTATGTTTTTCCCAACGATTTACACATTATGGTGTCATCCACATTTATTACATGATTTTACTATGCGTATTCAAGTATTACCAAAATTGGCAGAAGGGGCAGATTTGATGTTACCTGGACTAGTAGTAAAAGAACCAATAACATTCTATTCTTATGGTAAATTAGAAAAAGGTACTCCAGTATCAGTGAACACAGAAGAAAATAAGGTATTACTTTATTAATAGAGGTAATAAGGGACAAAAGTATGAAGAATAATTAATTAAGTATAATTTATAACAGGCACCAGTAGCAATTGGCATTACTGCACTCTCCAGTGAAGACATGTATTTATCTGCGGGTCATGGAAAATGTATACAAATTTATCACGTTATGGGTGATACTCTTTGTCAATTAGGAAAATCATCTCCTAGACCTGACCTTGGTCTTCCAAATGTTTGTAAGGAAGATCGGTTAGATGAAAACAAAAAGGATAATGAAAAACTAGAAATTACCAAAAGTGATTCTGATAATGCCGCTTCTGAGCCACTGTCTAATTTAATTGACGAATTACAAATTGATGATGATGATGACGATAATGATGATGATGATGACGATGACGATGATGATGATGACGATGATGATGATGATATCAGTGCTGTTAAAGTAGATTCCATATCTGAGGTAAATATATCTGTATTTTTAAATCTTTTTATGTTAGAATATACATATATATATATATTTACAATTTTATACTTTTAAAATTTAAATTTTATATTTTATGTAGCATATTACAAATAAAACAAAGGGACAAGCAGTAAAAGATGCAATTACTGAATTCATAAACATCACAAAAGAAATGGACGAATTATTAGAATATTGCTTCTTGAAAGCATGTAAAACAACGCTAAAAGTTACAGATCTGCCAATATTAACCTCTACTTTTTTCAAAAATCATTTACTACCGGCTTGTCCTCCAGATAAAAACATAGATATAAAAAAATCACATTACAAGAAACTATCTGTTTTTCTAGCAAGTATGAAGGCTAAAGGACTTATTAATACTTCTGTAATGAAAGGAGTAGAAAGTATATTATCAGTGGAGGTAATTTGCAATACTTGATTTGAAATTTGTTAAAACACTTGTTGATAGCCATTCTTTTTTATATCATTTTTTTTTATTTAGTTTAAGCATCCTTTGGTGAAAGAATTAATTGTTAACGAAACACCAGCACCGCCAGAACCAGTTATTTCAAATACAGTTGGTGTATCAGACTGTTACAAAGTTACTACTGATGTTACACCAATATTATCAATATATGGATACGAGTAAGTAAATAATTATTATTTTAGGCAATTACTGTCTTATTGCAATAGAATATTTGCAGAAGACAAAATCTTTTGTACAGAACAGATGTCAAGAGATTTTCATCATACTCGATTACGCTTTATTATAATATGAGAAATATTTATATATATTTTCCTGCAATGTGATGATTACAGAAAAGGCGACACTATAGAAAGACGACAAATCAGAGAGTGTTTTACAAAATATATCAAAAAAGAGAATCTTCAAGATGGAAAGTGAGTAAAAAATAAATAATTTTTAAAATAACCCTGATGTATAATACTCTGTCAATACTTTTTAGAATTTTGAAGTTAAATCCACAGCTTGCTGGTATTTTAAGAACTAAAGAGCATCAAGAAACTTTATCAATTGAGGATGGAATTAATAAATTTGTAGGTCGTATGACTCATATGCACCAAGTAACCTTAGCAGGTACAACGATTTTACATAAAGGAAAATTGGAACCAATCGACATGAGAGTAACTATGAGATCGGGAGGAAAAAAAGTAAGTTAATATACGGTAGAAACATGAAACATACAAAATGAATCATATTTTATTTTAATATCATATATAAACTTTAAGGTGACATTAGTAAACAATCTAGAAGCATTTGGAATAAATTCTAAAGACTTTAGTAAAGAGTGTCAAAATATTGGTGCAAGTGCTACAATTATTGACGATCCTGGGAAGAAAACTCCAAGCGTTTTAGTACAGGGAAATCAAATCTTGTATGTGTATAAATTATTAACAGGTATGAGATTATGTTTATATATCTAGATAATAGATATTTGTTTAAAAAAGTGTCATATTATCAATTAAAAATTTTAACTTTTAGAAAAATATGGAATAAAGAAGACTTATATTCGAGGTTTGGAATTTGCACCGAAAAAAAACAATGCTAATAAAAAAAAATAAACTGTCTATGCTAACAGAATACATTTCAATATCATAAATAAAAAATATCAAATATAATGTATCTTCATAAATGTGGTTAAAACCAGTCTGATTCTTTATACAAACAAATTAGTTTTTAAATTTATAATTTTCTACGTAAAGAATATAAATCTTATTGTTGTGTTGTCCAGAATGCATCTTTAATTTAGTAACGAAATTATAAGTCCTGTATAATTATTAATTTTTTAAACATTAAATAAGAGTATGTATGTGTAGCAAATAAAAAGGCATCAAAGAAATGATAAAAGAAAATTTACAATAAAAATTTAATCTAGCAATCAACTGATATCCTTGGAAGATTTGGAAAGTAATTGACATCGATTAAAGTTTGTTAATATAATTTATTGTATATCGAGGTTTCAACATGGAAAAGTACAAATATTGCAATATAGGGCCCGCGAGTTCTCCTCGGATAGGAGGGAGGGAGGGAGAGAGGGAGAGAGAAGGATGTCAAGTTAAAGGGTGGGACAAGGCATCGCGACAAAATATACGCACGTGTCGAAATGTTTTTTCTTCTCGCGTCTATACATCCAATTTTATAAATCACATTCATATTACGATCTTATTTATTTTCTTCTTCTTCGTTATTTCCTGGTGTATTATTAGCTCTTATTATATATATATATTTATATATATTTTGTTCGACGAGGGAGTAAAATCGTTTTTAACGGAAGAAACGAACAACACGCGGTTCTTGTTCGTCAGATTGTTTATATATCTCGGTGTATATGAGTGAGTGCATACGTATGTATATACAAATGGTGTAAGTACATACGCGTTTTCTTTCTTTTCTTATTTTTTAATTTTTTTTTATTTAATTTTATTTAATTTTATTTAATTTAATTTTATTTTATCTTATTTTTTTTTTTTGGATTAAAGGAAAATTCCCTCCTCTCCATGGCCCTCGCATATATTTAATACTCATTTTGTTCATTTTTTTTTTTCTTTTTGTTCTCTCTCTCTCTCATCTCTACGCACGCGTGCATCACGTAGTGATTCTTATTTAATTTTTTTTTTTACTTTTTTTTCTTTATTTATTTTTTCATTTTTTTTTTATTTTCATTATTCAATTATTCGAAACGCGCGCGTGCGTATCATTACTATTGTTCATGATCATCATAATCGTCATTGTCATTCCATTCTCATTAACTACCAACGGTGCTCCAACAGTCGTAGCGCGTGAACGTTTCTCGCACAGCGATCGACCCCCTTTCGTTTTATTTTTTATTTTTCTTTCTTTCGTTTTCTTTTTTTTTTTTTTTTATTATTTTTTATTAGCTTCTCGTCTTACGAGTACGCTCGATATCGATAAAGAGAAGAGGTCCAATATCATCTTATAAATAGATTTTCGGTAAACCTCTATGCGATTCAGAAAACGTATATACATAAATGTGTAAGTGTACATATATATGTATATATATATATATATATATACACGTACTTAAATATGTATTTACGAATACGCAACGTGTATACGTTATTCGTGAATTTAGGATATTTTTTCTTCTAGCCAGCTAGTTAGCTTCGAGAGATGAACTTATGTCGATCCGTGGGCGGAACCGTGCTCTGCGAGAGGATACTCGTGATCCCCGCGCTTTCAAAATAACTCTGATGAGAGTATACGCGCGCGAGTAAACCACGCACGAATAATAAACGGCAAAAATTCGGAACATTTAGAAAAAACGTCAAGAGGGAAGCACACACATGTCTGAAATGTTATTTTACTCCGATAAGTCGGCAATTCTTACACATTTACATACAATTTTTTCCATTACGTTCCTCCTCTTTTACGATTCTACAATATATTGTAATATAGTATCCTTTTCTTCTTCTTTTTTTTTTTTTTTTTCTTTCTTTGTTCGAAAATAAGGATCGACGAAGTTGCGCGCGAAGTCTTATTTATACGTGTAAATCGAACGAATTTATTCTCTGTAATTAATTAATTAGGGCGCATTCCCGAAGCTAAATATGCTACAAAGATATCTTATACTGGGTTCATACTGATCAAGAACTGTTTACATCGTATCCAAATTGAAATGTGCAAATAACTCGTAGACGTTCCGCTAGCAGATTAAAATCATTGTTCGTTCGGTGTTTAAGTTTAAATTCGCTGTTTTTATCTCCCACATATACAATATTCGATAAACGTTGCAGTCGTTGCAACGTATGCAACGGCTGCAAGATTTCCTTGAATTAACGAACAGGTCTTTTGATGTACCGCATCAATAGCGAGCACTGTTCGCCGTTTGTTGACCAGTTGTTCGCTAAAGTGCCTACACGCTGCTGGTGAATATAATTTTTCAATAATCAGGTTGGACCCAGTATTATATCGTTGCCATAACGAATCTTGCATGTTAAATATGCCATACGTATCAATTAACGTGTGTATTACCGGGAATCGCTATTTTGTTGGAGGATGGTCATGTGAATATTCGAATTGCTTTTCAATTTATCGACAACTTTATATCAAATCGAACGGATCGATCGCTCTGTAATCAACGATTTCCTTTTTTTCTTCTTCTTCTTATTAATTTTTTTTTTTTTAATTTTAGATTAACGGAGCGACATACAACTGTGGGGGAGTACCTCTACTTGATTCTCTTCTTTCTTTCGCATCCACTCATTCTCTCTCTCTCTCTCTCCCTCTCTCTCTTTTTCTCTCTCTCTCATTCTTTTTCATTCTCTCACACTCTCATCAAATTTTCTTTTTTTTTTTGGAACATGGGCTTACTTTGTTACTTCTGCTCGTTATCCCCATTATCGGGATCATAATGATCGTAGTCTTATAATCACTATCGATTTCGGATCTCACATTTTCGTTCGTTCTCTCTTTCATTCAGTCTCTTTCTTTCTCTCTCTCTCTCATTCTCATTCTCACTCTCTCTCTCTCTCTCTCTCTCGCTTTCTCTTTTTCTCTCTTTCTCTCTTTATTACTGTCACTTTTGTTTGCGTTTGGAATTTTCATCATTTTTTATGCAACACATAATGCGACTAGATAGTACAGGTTAATTAATAATTAATATCATTAGTTATACAATAATAACATATGACTAGACAATGCAAGATAATAATTATATCATAAATAGTAATAATCATGGATCGCAATTTGTATCAACAATGTGATGACGCGCACGTGTTTTGAGAAATGTAAAATATTGTTGTATGTATGTCGCCTGTCTGTCTGTCTGTTCCTGTCTCTTCTGCGTGTGTCTTTTTCGTGTCACTTTTTTTTATATTTTCGCTGCGCGTGTTTGTATATATGTACGCATCATTAGCGGATTCCTCTCTGTATGTTGCGCATTATGCGCTCCTTAATGAGGAATCGGTACATATGCATTATTGTGTTTCTTTGTGTTTTAACATGTATATGAATGTGTATGTATGTATGTATGTATGTATGTATGTATGTATGCGTGCGTGCGTGCGTGCGTGTATGTGTGTGTTTGAGTGTATGTTTGTGTTGTGTTATGTGCACCGCGTCGAGTATTATTATACACGAACGCGGGCACAATTTCTACATAGCACAGAAAATTTACACCACCGAGTAAAATATATCGTTCGATCGTTCCTAGTTTTTCCCATTTTTCGTGACGGTAACATACATAACGTTGTCGTCATTGCGGTAACGAGAATCACATGATCATCGCATCTATGTATGTGTATATTTGTATATTTCTTATAAAACGGAAACATTATTTCTTCTTTCTCGTACGAATACACATTGGGCGGTCGATCTTCTTTCTTCGTTTGTGTCTATCTGTAGTTGTTTTTTTTTTTTCTAAATTCCATAAAGAGAGAGAGATCGACAACCGTAATGATTTGCAACGAGAAAAATAGGAATCCGTCATATGCCTTATTCGCCGTTCACATACATAATGGAAATCCCTTAAAAACGGTTAAAAGTACGATTATAAATGTATACGGAGGAAGCTTCGTGCACTAGATTCAGAGAATCGATCCTATATACGTATATCGATACTCCGATACGAGAGTCTGAGCATTCGCGGTGGGACCAATATAATAATATAATCGTTTATCATTCGATGATCTTTCGCGGTCTTCGAGCGAAATCAATTCTTTCGAAGAAGCAGCCCGATGTGCTCGTGTGTAATTAATTTTATTAGTTCTTTAGTTCCCTTATTTTTTTCTTTTTATTTATTTATATCTCTCTTTCTCTCTCTCTCTCTCTCTCTCCCTCTCTCTCTTTCTATTCAACGATACAACTCACAGCAAGAAGAAGTAAACGTTGCTTCTCCATTCTTTTTAATCTTTAATTTAATCTTTTTCTCTACCCCTTTCCTTTCCATTTCCCTTTCGTTTCGGTAATAGTGATTGATCGATTTGTCGTGCGAATCACGCATAACAAGAATTAATCGCTAATGATTAAGATTGCGATTGGTTGGACGGCTCTATGAAACGGCTCACGAGCGTCCATTTTTCTCCTGACCGTATATGAAAGACTGTATAAGAATGTAGTGAAATTTTTTCGAAACACATATGTATGTGTGTCATATGTGTAAGTAAGTACTTATGCATCCGTGAAACGATGATGAACCTTTCTTCGAATCTGATCTCTCGCGATAATATTATATTTCAATTAGAATATATATGAGTACACCACAAATCCGACCATTATAAACAAATATCGTGCACGTCCGATGCGTCCTTATTGTTTAAACAATTTTTTTTTTTATAGATCGATTCGAATAGACGCAATGATCGATACCATTGATATTTAATTTATTTATTCTTTTTTTCTTTTAATTTTTTTATCATTCTTTCACTATCACTCATTCTCTTCTTTTCGCTCTCTTTCTCTCTCTCTCTCTCTCTCCCTCTCTGTCATTCTCACACTCGTTCATTTTACATTCAAATAATTCAATTAGTTCACTTTCACGGGTCATCGACAATCGTCATGTGCAAAATAGTGCAAATGAGGAATGTATACGATCTCTTGATTACTATCAACTACAGTTTATGATGTCTGTTTCTGTATTTGTGTTTTTGTATGTGTATGTATACATAAATATATATATATACGTTTTGTGTGTCAATGTGTTAATATACGCTATGATTTTTGTGTGCAACCCTCGAAGTGGCGTGTTATTATTTTTTTTTTCCTTTCGATGATTCATTTTTTTATCATTATCATTACCATTATCATTACTACTATTATTATTATTATTATTATTATTATTATTATTATTATTATTATTTTATTATTATATTTTTAATATAATAATAATAATAATTATTAATATTATTACTCGAAGCGGAGGAAGTCCGTTTGCTCTTAAACATAAACTCATTTTCCGCTTAACGTTCATCTTATTGTTAGACATATAAGAACTCCCTTTTTTCGATTTTCACTGGAATCATTTTATGGGCTTCTTTCGATAATATTGGAAGCATCGGGCTAGAAATGAGATTCGTCTCAAGAAAGAGAGAAATCTTGAGTAGTCTTTTTTAAAAGCGTCTTTGCCTCTTGCGGCCGATCGGGACTTCTCTCGTTGCGCTTTTAGAATTCGACGTTTATTATTATTATTATTACTATAATTATTACTATTATTATTAGTATCATTAGTACTATTAGTATTAGTTATTAATATCTGTTTCTGTATTTGTTCTTTCGTTACAAATTCACTTTTTTTTTCATTTTTTTTTTTTTTTTTTTTGAAACGAGACGAAAGGGACAGCCGACCTATTCAGTCTTTCATTCGATTAACAATGTTTAAGCCTTTCCGAGCTTCCTTTACTTCTCTTAGCTATTTCTATTCCACTATTCTCTCCAATAGATTCCCAAAATATCGTTCCATTAGTTTCATGAACGAAAGCGTGAGGAACGGAGTAATTGATCTATCGTATTTTTACCTTTTACTTTTATTTATTTATTTATTTTTTAAACGTGTGTTTTTTAGATATCATTTGATAGAGCATGCGTTATTTGTTTTCTCTCTCGCTCTCTCTCTCTCTCTCTCTCTTTTTTCTGGATAACAACATACCTCGGTAAAATGCCTATCATAAATCGTTAATCTTTTTTAGTATAGTTACCATATGTACTGATTTATTTTCTTTTTTGGTTGGTTTAATATCGCACTTATCACCAGTTAGAGCAAAATATCGCTATTAATACCGTTATAAACCCGTCATAAAATACATTACTCTATTATAATTCATGTTTTTTTTATTCATCTTTTTTCTTTCTTTCTTTCTTTCTCTTTCATCGTATTTATTCAACACGCATATTAGGACAAATTCGATCTGCAGGATCTGTTAAACGCAAACAAACGCGTTCTTCATTTTCATCTATAGAGTATTCTTTTTCGATTCGACTACGGTTGGTATTCGATTTAAAGATTTCTTTTCTTCTTCCTTTCTTTTTTCTTTTTTTTTTTTTATCTCGGCGCACTCGCGGAGTGCAAAACGCGAATTTAGTTTGCATAACATACATATATGCCATGCATGTATGAATTTTTTACTCTGTGGGTTCGTAAATTTCTAAATCATCGCGTATCACGGTTTCTCTAATTTATTATTATTTTTTAATTTTCTCACTTTCTATCATTGAGATCACGAAATGGAAATCGATGTGCAATCTTAAAGCTACATAACGATATTTTATCTTTATCATTGATAAATGAATTAGGTATCTTTCTTTTTTTTCTAATGACAAGAAGATATTAAAATAACAAAAAGAGAGTAAAGGAAGAAAGAATTTCATGTCGTATATATATGCATGTAAGATCCTCGAAATGAGAAATAATATAGAATAATATACAAATTAGGAATAGAAAATATTCGATATAAAAATTCGATATCGTTTAATTGCTTTAAGATCACACAACATCTCATTCGTGATCCTTATTTGATAACATTTTTAAGAGATTCAAAACGCATCGTTCGTCGTTACGATTATTTTGATTTCATTTACAGCGCTAAAACGCACCAAATGAATTTTCCTCCTTTTATTTCCATTTTCTCATTCTCTTTTTTCTTTTTTTTTTTATTAATTTTCATTTCTAAGTTAATTACAATTAATACAGAGCCGGAAGTTCGAGTAACGAGAGAAATAAAGTCGTTGTTTTAAATGAAAATATTAGAATAGATTGAAATTTGTTGAAAGAAGAATTCGTTATTTTTTTTATCTGACGTTTACGTCAGGAACAAAAATGTTATCAATAAATGATCGACTGTTTAATTAAAAAGAAACTAATTTTGTAATTTTGTTTACTTTACTTTTGTATTTGGTATTTTGTTTTTCTAAATTATTTTTAACGACAAAATTATTTCTTTCGACTCGAAGACTTGCTCAATGTGCGTTCTTCTTACCGAATATTAGTTCAAATTATCCTTTTTTTCGTTTTTTTTTATCCTTTACACTTGAAATATTACAATAATAATACCAATATATATCTCGTATATATTATACATATCGCGTATCACATTGTTAATTACATATTCATGATAATACATTTTAGTTGTCGATCATCGTATTCAACGCTATAAATACATGACAAAGCATCATCACGTTGATGACACCCGGCCGAAATCCGAAAAGATTTTATTCTTACGTCGTTATGGTCTTTCTCTCTGTTTCCTTTTCACTTCTTTCTTCTTTATTTTTCTTTTCATTGGGTGAAATTGATGTAAAAATCGTCGTATAGTACATGCTCCGTTTATTTCTTTTTTAATCGAGTATCAATCTTTCTCAATATTATCATTATCATTAAATTTATTATATATTTATTTATTTAATATTATCATTATTAATATTATTAGTATTATAGTACGAAAATTTTCTTCTTAACCTTATCCGTATCTTTTGGAATCATAGTTGCTTCGACCTAATATCTTTTATTATAAAACAAAAATCCTTATTCTTCTTCTTCTTCTTCTTCTTCTTTATTCATTTCCATTTCATTTAATAATAATAATAATAGTAATAATAATAATAATTAAAAGCAAATTTTTTTGGATTAAAAAGAAGAAAGATTCAATTACATTTTTACTTTTTTGATCAAATTATAATTTTCATATGCTATATATTTCCATGTATAAAATTCTATTTTTTATCTGATGTCGAAGAAAATAAATTTGTCAAGTAAGCGGAGTTGAAAAAATTGAGTCGAAATATGCATACAGATCATGTTTTTCAAGAATTTATCTCACTAATCTCGTTTAATCTTTCTTTCTTTCTATATTACTTGTTTCTTTTTTTTCCTATAAAATTATTTCGTCGCGTTTCACGCTTACTTACACGTTTTATTTATTATTCTTTCTCTCTTTTTCTTTTTCTCTCTCAAATATGTCTTTCTTTTCCTTCCTTTTTCTTTCTCTTTTTCCCTACTATTTTTTTTTTCTTACATTAGATACTTCTTCAAGCAATAAGAGAAATATAGAAAACGTTAAAGTATTGCGCTTGATTGGCTTGTGCTAATTCCCCTTTTGTGAACACTTACATGTACATTGTTATATCCCTCTCTCTCTCTCTTTCTTCATCATATTTTGTCCATAATTTTTGTTAATAATAATATCGCGACGGTAGGTAGGTAGAATTGCTGGTATTAGAATAGTTTACTTTTACACGTACGTCACGTCGCGATGATCGAGGATGTAAAATGCCGAACTTTTCGATCCACGATCGTCGCGTCTTAATCGTCCCGTTTGAACTTCCTCTTTTAACTTTATATTCTTCTTCTCTTCTTCTTATTCCTCTTCTTCTTCTTCTTCTTCCTCTTCTTATGTTATTTTTATTTATTTAATTTTTATTTTTTCCTCCTATTGTCTTTCTCTCGCCCTATCTTTAATAAAGCGTCCCATTGAAATAATTATGTCGTATCGTTTGTGAACACCATTGATATTTAATAAAGATTTTTTCTAAATCGAGCAAAATTCAAAGTTGTCTCGTCAAGATCATATAAGACTCCGAGTATCAACACTGCCTTGTATTTCAACGACGAGACCCCACGTGTCCGCTTGGCTACGATAATTGTTTAACATCGGCCACATACGAGATTGATAACGTTTCAACGCGCTAAAACCGCTCGATTACAATTAACTTTTGCACTTTCTCTCTCTCACACATTCTTTCTCTCTCTCTCTCACTCATTATCTTTCTTTTCTTTTCATTTTTTCACTCTCTTTAACATATTACCGATCTTTCAGACTTCCTTATTAATGTATACAGTTATGAAAACTGATTATATATACGTGAAAACCCATCTCTTTTTCACTTTTATTTCTTCTTTTGCTTGATAATTAAATACATGTATATGTATATATTTATATGTATGTATGTATGTATGTATGTATGTATGTGTATGTATGTGAGTATATATTTATATATGATTTATCGCGAGTTTTGTACGATCGAGGGTTTCAATGGCGTAAAAGTGGAATGTGTAGGAATGTGTGCGTTCTCGTCTAACTTTTAGCTTCTATCGACAAATCGATACAGAGACCAGGTGTAATCTGTACGAAAAATATTTTCTTTCTTTCCCCTCCCCCCTTTCCTTCTCTCTCCCTTTCTCTCTCTCTCTCTCTCTCTCTTACTCATTTTTCTTCACACCTTCACATTCCAGCCTCATTATTTCTTCTTTATTTCTATTCGTGTTATTTTTTTTCTTTTTGTCTTTTTCTATTTCCTCTTTCCTTCATTTTATTATTATATTCTACTAATCCTATCGACATAATCGCGCAGCAAGTGTGAGAATAAATAGAAGTCATTTCTTTGACGTAGTTGTCAAAGTCTTACCCGAAATTGTTTGGAATGTTTTGTTTTAAAAACGCGCAATTCTCGAACGTTGACCTCATCTTCGCAATGTGATTATTTCATTCATCCCTCCCTCATTACCGTAAGGTAACAAACACCTACATTCATTCTGTTTAAGTCACACACTCTTCAGTTTTCTTTCTCCAATCATCGAATAGTAATCGATTTTTGAAAAGGGAAACAAACTAAAAAATAAATAATAATTCTACGATCTTATCGGGGAAAAATGTCAAGAAAGTTAACAACGAAGAAAATAACTGTGGTTTTTGTATTTTTCTTGTCTCTGTACCACGAACATCGAAAAATTCTAAACTTTACCAAATCTTTCTTGTCTTTTCACAAATTTTGGATCTAAATTTCTTTTCATTTTTTGGCACTTGGCTCGATGAAACGCGATAATCAAGTAGAATGATGAATTACAATGCATTGACATTTGTTTTTATTCATTCTCTTTCTTTTCTCTATTTAAAATTTATATTTTATTCTTATTTCCGCAGAAAAATCTCGTGATTTTTGGATAAATGGCGACAAGTTTAGCACGACCGATCTTTAATTATTCAATCCTTTCGTTCCGAAGAATGTAAATATATATGGACGTGTCCAATAAGTGTAATGATCATGTATATTACTTTATCGTAAGGATAAAAAGATTTTATAGATGAATATAGATAAAATTAAATATGTTAAATATAATATTATTAGGAATAAATTATTCTAAATAGAGAGTTACATTTAAAAATTCAAATTATTGTAATAAGATTAATTATTATATTATTATAAAATTTAGCAATAGAAAAAAACTAAATTGCGTTTCAAATTGTAAACAATGTGTCTTCATAAGTTCATTGAGATTTTTGAATAAGATTCAAAGATATTATTATATTCTATTACAATAATACCGGAAGCGAAATGATCCAAAATCTACGAATGATCTATTTATATCGATTAATTTTCTTCAAAGTATTATTAGAATAATGTAAAAGAAACAAAACAAAAGATAATCCAAAGTTAAAGGTTTTTTCGTGTGCGCGTGTAATATCATTTTTCAATTTTGTTTTAATCTTACTTTTTCTCTCTCTTTCCCTTATTCTTCCAATGTACAACGCAAAGTTCCAGTCGAACAAAAAGCACACCCTGCTAATTTGCAAAAGAGCACAGACCAACCGCCGATTCGACCACACGAAAAGTTGAAGAAGAAACTATTATTTAATATAAACGTTCTTCCGTTCATTATTTTATAATAATTATATTTGTATTTCTGTTCGCGGTATGTTAATCGTCGTACTGTGTGTATAATACGCATACATGATGTATCGATGTGTATCCTTCATGTACTATATATGATGTGTGCGTGTGTATACGTGTACTGTGTTTTTCAAATTCATCGTTTAAATATTATTCACACGCACACTCATATTCGCGCTCGCGCATTGGTCCGTTCAACACACACTCGCTCAAAGTTTTTCGTTTACGCGCTCAGTCTCTCTATCTCTCATTCTCATTCTCTCCGGTTTCAAGTTTTCTTTTTTCTTTTGGGTAATAGTATTTTAACTTTTTTTTTTAGTAGTATCGGATTTTGTAATAGTATCACTTATAACAGAGTTATCGTAATTAAATATTTATACACCCATTGACAAACTAGCTACCACGTTTTTTTGCCGTTTAAATATAGTTTTATAGATATTAATTAATTTTAATTAAGTCATAGTTATTATAAGTTACGATAATTAATAATTAGAATAATCAAAAACATGTACAGAAGAGTATAGATTTTTCCTTTTGTCCCTTGTTATTCATTCTCTCTCTCTCTCTCACTCATTTATTTTTTTTTTTTTTCTTTATCTCTCTGTGTGTGCGTGTGCAGTTTTTCCTCTCCCACCGTTTTTGCATACTTTCACCATGCCTTCCTTCATTCCTTTTATTCTCTTTACCTTCCATTCTTTATTTTTTTTTTGTTTTTTTTTTTCCTCCTAAACCCCCCCCCCTCCCTCACTCTCATATAATTTTATCATCAGTTTAGTTGATCGTTGTAACCCCAGCCCGGAGTAATTTCTCGAGTACTTTGAGTATTCTATCTTCTACACATTCTCTCTCATTTACTCTCAATCTCAACCATTCTCTTTTATCTCTCTCACACGTTTGACCCTACTGTTCGAACTGTTAAGCACTCTCACCGGAATAATTAGATAGTTTAGACAGTACATAAATACTTTTCTCTTCTTTTTAGTTAGGCCTACGATGAGCTATACTGAGCTATTATACTGAGCAACTTTTTTTTTTTTATACTGTCACGTCGTCACCATAATTACCACACCATCACTACCATCGCTATCATCTTTCAATCACATTTAACACGTTCCCGATCCAGTAAAAGATCCGATGATGTATGTCCATGTATATGTGCGTGCCTGTGCGTGCGTGCGTTCGTGTCCTCGAAATCGCATAAAAATAATTTTTATTCCTCTCTCTGCCTCTCTCTCTCTCTCTACTCTTTCATATTTCATTTTCCCAAACTCTTCTGTAAATCTTCACTCTAAGTTTACCTTTTTCTTCTTTTTTATTTTTGTTTTTGGGTTTTTCTCTTTTTTTTTTTCTTTTTTTTTTAATTTACTTACAACACATGATATTACAATGATCGAAATGAATTATCACCAAGAAAAATCGTTTAAAAATCTTTAAAGCCAACTTACGTCGTACAACGACATAAAGCTACGCCAATATTATTGCTTTTATCAGAGACAGAAAATATCACATCTGTTATTACCGTAGCTTAAATTTAGGTTTTCGGAAAATATGGGCAATATGTGTATAGTATTCTTATATCATTGATAAAAAGGGTTAAATCAATCTAACGGGATGTAGAAATTTGACGCAAGTTGGTAGGAAGTTTTGTCCAAAAGATGTTCAGTATTTAAAATTCGTTTTACATATTCTATACGGTGACTCTAATTGAATGATCGAAAGGTCGTTCGTTAAGTTCGTCGATATTTAGAAAGAAAGATTATATTATTCTCTTTCCTTCCTTCGTTCTCTGTCTGTTCATCTTGCATGTTAATAATTTATTAATGTTGCTCTCTCTCTCTCTCTCTTTTTTTCTCTCTTCGAACGATAATAAACGATAAAATTTGTAGTTTTTTTAATTTTCCCATCTACCGTATGTATACAAATCATAAATCATTATTTGTTTCACAACCACCATTATCTTTTCCTCTTCCTCTTTCTTTTCTCTACAGTTTTTATGCCATCTTCTTTTTTAGATAATATTTCTACGGGACGGAAGGAAGAATACACGAACCCTGTCATCGTGGACGAATGTCAAGATCATTATTATGTCGCTGGAGGATGATGTGTCACGTCGAGAGAGATATTATTTTTCATGAAATCATCGGTACTTTTTTTTTTTATTATTTGAAATATTATATAAATAGAGATAAACGATAAAATGGTATTTCATAAAGGTCTTTTTATAAAAGTTCACGCGGGGTATATTATTATTATTATATTATGCGGTCGTCGGAAATTTTCAAATTCGCTGCAACAATTACGTCGCTTTTACGGGATCTCGTTAACGGGCGCAATCATTTTTACGAAAAAAAAAAAAAGAAAAAAGAAATGGTTATTTATGCGTGTACGTGGGATTTGCTTGGAAATAAGTCATTACAAAGAGACGAATTAATACAACTTCGTGTGGCGTGTGTGTATGTGCGTGTGCATAGAACGTTATTATGCCCAAGTAGAGTTACGAGTTCTTATTTATGGACGATCTCGACATATGATCCACTTTTTTATTTATATAAAAAAAAAAGAAGAGAAAAAATAAAAAGAAGAAATATCGAAACTTTTTTTGCAATCTCCGTAGGAGAAGAAAAAGTACGCAAATAGAAAGAGCACAAAATCTCGAGTCAAGATGCTCCTGGCGCATATTTTGCCTTTCGTCTCGTATGTATGTATATATATGTTTCACATATTTGATAACTTACAATCTTTCGCTCTCGTTATATCTTATACACACACGCATACACTTTTCTTTTTTCTCTCCCTCTCTCTCTCTCTCTCTCTCTCTCTCTCTCTCTTTTTTTTACTTGTTAAAAATGTATGTCTAATTAGATTGCTCTTATCACAACGCGCGAACCACGAGGGAAAATAATTTGCAACTAGAGCACCAGTTAAAAAAACATTTTGTTACAACCAAATCGTCTCGAAGAATATACGTACATACGGGGTGTCCCATTTTATTCGATCGTTTAAAGGAATCTTTTTGAATATTTATTGCGTTAGTTTTAAAAGGATGTAAATATTTGCTTAATTATCAATTTCAACGGGTCATCTCGTATATTTTAAATATCGCGCGCGATTTTAATTATGTTAATATATCATGTACTTACGTACACATATGGACCGTTTATTATGAAAGTGGTGTAAGTCCGTTTTCTCTTCTTTCGAAAAAATGAGAGTATAGCTTATCTGTCGATGAAAAAATATAGATTAATTATATCAAGTCTGGCAATGTTTTTACTGATTTATCGATATGTAAATTGATTATAGAAATTTGTTTACGACCTGCAAAAAGACTTACACCACTTTCTAAATTAGTCAATTCTAATCTTGTCCGGCATTTTGCTTAATTTTGTTTATCCATTGCATATATTTTTCTTTATTTTCTTCTCTTTTTTCACGTTTCATTAATTTATTTTTCATAGCGGAATTAGCTTTATCCTCATATTCTAAAATTTTTCATTTGCTTATATTCATGGGTTTTATTTCTATGTGAAATAATTTAAAAGAAAATAAAATAAATATGTTTAATTGTTATAAAATAATATTAATTTAACATTTCTTCTTACCTATATTGCTATCTGATGTTAATACGAAATTATCTATTTTAGGAGGAAAATAAAATAAGTAATTTAAAATATTAATACTTGACACGAGAAATAAAACAAAAGTCAAACAGAAAGCCTACTGTTTGCATACACAGGTATCAAGGCTTTGACCCTGACACTTGTGTATGCTAATTGAACTTGCACCACTTTCAAAATAAACGGTCCATATTATTATCTTTTCTTTTTTTTTTTTTAAATTTTCTTTTATATCGACATCGATGTCGTCGTCGTCGTCGTCGTCGTCGTCGTCGTCATTATGCCTGTTATACCAGATGCGTAACTTGAAGAATATCGGCAAAGTCCATTTTTCGTTGTCAAGTTTCCTTCATGCACGACGATCGTACTGAGAATCCAACAAATGTATATGCGTATATCTCGTGTCTCTGAGTGCAATAAAATTTCACTCGTACGATTTGAGAATTGATGAAAAAAAAAATTAAAAAAAAAGATAAAGAAAGAAACGATCGAAAAAACATATTCATTATTAATTTCCTATTGAGGATCCTTCGCGTCATATCCTTAAAATTTGACTTTACTTTCATACGCAATCTCTTCTTCGTTGCATTTCCTAGCGAGTTTTTTTCATTAACATCAATTTCTCAATTTTTTTGAGGGATTAAAAAAAAAAAAGAAAACAAAACGAAGAAGGGTAACGAGTAATAGAAAATGTTCTTTAACGATAATCACTGACATCCTTTTTGACTAGCTCTACCTTTTCTCACACAACATTAACTTTTATCGATGACAGATTTCTTAGTTGGTTTTGCAGTTTACCCTCGTATCGCGTCGTACGCGTAAGATTAGTACGTGTCCCTTTAAAAAGAATACAGACACTAATTTTAAGCAGTAGATAATTACAATAAATATCGATTACACGACTAATTAGTTGTTAATGTAATAATACCTTCGGTTGTAATAAATAATGGTGAACGCAGCTTCTTATCAATCGCTAGAAATTATCTACAATCAGAAATTATCGCCGACATCATCATTATCATTATCATTATCATTATCATTATCATTATCGTTATCATTATCATTATCATTATCATTATCATCATCATCATCAACATCACAATCATTATCACCATCACCGTCACCAACACCATCACCATCACCATCACCGTCACCGTCACCACAATCATCATTATCATCATCATCATCATCATCATCATCGCTATCATCATTAACATTATCATTTCTACCCGTTATCGATTTGCATTGGCATCATCTTAAGAATAATAATAATTATTATTTTATCCGATCGAGAACATTCTTTTTATCTGTGTGTATTTGTTCCGTATCTTTGCGTGTATATGTTTTTTAGTGTATATGCAATATATACATACAAATTTGTGTTTGGATCCTAGTATAGGAACCAGAGTTTAGAATTTCTTACAATAAGCAAATTTTTGTTCTGTCTCTGAGATGAAAGAGATTAGAAAAGCATAAATTATAATTTTGATGAGGCACGTACCATTTGTTAAACAAACTTTTTTTTATCGACAACGTTATTCATCGTCAAGGAAGAACATGTGTTATAATAAATGCGATTCGGCATCAGGTATTATATACAAGTTTGTATATTTATCTCGTATATTTTCGTGTAATGTAACGTGTATTTGTATGTATATACCGTTGTTTTGTATGCATGTTAAGGAAGAAAAAAAAATGAACAAAAAGGATTTACGTGTACATGTCGATGTATATAATGCGTATCACTCAGCCTCTCTCTTCTTTCTTCACTGTTTTCCAAACTCTGTCGGTTAATTAATATTCGTTATCGTCATCATGATCGTAGCAATATAACTAGCGACGATTATTAAGATATAAATACAATACACAAAATGTATATCTAACGTAATAATCGTATATAATATTATATTTAAGTAAATCAGTGTGCTTCTTTCTCTGTTTTCCTCCCTCTCTTTCTTTCTCTCTCTCTCTCTCTCTTTCTCTCTCTCTCTCTCGCATTCACGCATGCATACACGCATATTCATTCATGCATACATAGATACATACATTTAGATACACAAACACATTCTCACTTTATTTTAGTTTCTATTGGATTCTTGTTTTCGTTTTCCTTCTTAACCGCATATTATTATTATTATAATTTGTATTATTCTTCTCTAATATTTCATTTCTTCTCACTTGTCAATCTTTTGGAAAGTTTCGCCAAAAATCATATTCCTCGAGTCACTCGACTCTGAACGTAAACGGTGGCCGGAAAGTGCAGCTGAGGGTAGGGCTCGCACGACCTTTAATTATTTATTGATTCGACTTATCCCAAAACATTGTGCGTCTTCTTTCGTCGCATTCTCCTTTTTCTAACTTATTTTCCTTATCTTTTCCTTGACTCTTACTACTACTTTTCCTCTAATTGTTAAACTTATTTTTAATCGATTAAAAACAAAAATGATTGCACATTGATATTTAAAAATTGAGAAAAATTTCTTTTAAAAAGTGGATAAGATAAACCAGGCAAGTGGAAGTAATTAACTTAGATAGAAAATTTGTTTAAAAATAATCTAAATTGTATGGTATTTGACAATTGTTTCCATGAATTTTCCAACAACAAATTAATCTCCATCGCATATTGTAATTTTCGACGATATGTACGAATTCTTTAAGTACCTATCCCGCCAATTAATCGGTTCTTTGATATTTTGTTGCTTGTTCCGAGTGTTTTCAAAATCATCATTTGAATTGTATACAATTTTGATGACAATCAAAAGTGTATATACGTACGAGATGAATAAATATGCATAGAATCGACTTTTCATAAAATACGATTCGTTTTGAAAACCGTACACCTTGCATTTTTCATTCTACCCATATTTTCAACAAACTCTTAACATACATATCAGCATACTTCATTCAAACGCCCGATATATATTTTTTGATTTATTCGCGATAGAAGCTTCATTCGCTCTAATGAAAAAATCATTAGATTTAAAAATGCATCATCTTTTTTCTCGGTTTATCGTGCGATTCCTTTTTAAATACGTACATATTTACGCACAATAAGAGCAAAAAATACGTATCCCCGTGTGTGCGTCTCAAATGTGCGTTTTTTTTCAAGAGACAGGATCCTTCAACTTTGACAATTTAAAAAGAAATATTCCTAAGTTTTCGTCAACGAAGATATTTTTTTCTTGTCGAGCCAGGGATCCCAAGGGTTTCCAAACAAAAGCCACATTTCTATCACCCTTTTTCTCTTTCACATAAGAATACAATAAAAAATAATCACAAAGATTCGGGCCATCCGATTTTTTTTTTTCTTCCTTTTATCTATTACCGTATTAGAGTAATATGATAACATCCAACTAAAATAACTACAGCAGAGTTGGTAATTATGCTTTCGGAAATGATGAAAAACAACCGAGAGACTACGTCCTCCTCTAACGTCGCGTAACTTTCTTTTACAGAGATCTTTTTTTCTATTAGCTATCATATGATTATAACAATAATTAATATTAATAATGTAACAGTGATTGTTGTGTAATAATATTCTAAAAATAATAATTAAAAACGTAGTGGTAGCAGTAGTAGTTACTATAATAATAATAATAATAATAATAATAATAATAATAATAATAATAATAATAATGGTGATAATGATGATGATAATAATAAAAATAATAAATGGATAGTTACAATTTATGAGGCACGATCCTCGTGTATTAAGATCCATTCCGTGAAAATCTTTTTTAAGAAAAAAAAACATCCCCTTCTCTCGCACACTCACATTTTCACATTCTCTAAACATTAAAGTTTAGATACACACAGATCGGTGTTGAGACCATGTACATATTTGAGGAATTTCGTTAAAGGAGGAAATAGACGGAGCGGACGTTATAGTATTGATTGGTTTGTAACCAGATGATAACTAAAACACATAAATTGAAATAAAACAAACGACCTTTGAACCAAACACAAATCAGTTTAATCATTAAATAAAACATAATTTCTGTTGTTATATAATAATTAAATAAATAAATAAATAGTCAGTAGTGGTAGTAGTAGTAAGTAGTAAGTAGTAAATAGTAGTAAATAGATTAGTAGTAATAGTAGGAGTAGTTGTAAGTAATAGCAGCAATAATTATAGCGGGTGATAAGAAAGTAGTGGTAGTAGAGCGACAATAGATAAGCGAATAAAGTAATTTCCCTTTTATAGCAACATAAACAAAAAAAAGTAAATAGTAATAAGGTATTTGAAAGTTACACATAGTACTAGATGAAAGTTACAAAAAATATACATAATTATAACTAATAGTAATGATAATGAGAATAATAATAATAATAATAATAATAATAATAATAATAATAATTATGAGGATGGTGGTGACGACGATGAGTAATATTAGTGATGAAGATGATAATAATAATAATAATAATAATAATAATAGATAAAGTTAAGATAGTACCTATCATAGTTTTAACGGCGAGTGCAATATCACACAATATTCACCAATACAGCCACACACTACTACATCCAGACACATACATACAGCTACAAAAATCAGTCATTATAGACAGATGTTGAATTTTGTAGTATCCAATGAGAAAATACCTCGAACACAACGTATTTTCCGTTATAGATAAAGAATAATGAAGTTTTAAGTGATTTAGGGCGATATAACTCTAAAATTGATTGCATTTCATTATCAAAAGAGTGACCTCCGGGCTTCTTTTTTTTTTTGTATTAATTGTTGTATTTCTCGTTACGACGAAATGAGAATTTCAATATAAGTGATATTATATTTAATTTCAATGATCAAGATTTATTAACTTTATTTCATTTGATAATAATCAATTTCGTATGTATTTATATAGGTATAGACCTAATTACGCGAGATTGCGAGAATACGTACGACATTCAAAATACGATAAAGTGTCAAATAAATAAAATATTAGAAAAAATTATCGGTCACTTGAATATACATTTTTACATGATTTTAGGAGCTCGGAAAAGATATATATTATTTTTATATAAAGGCTGGAAACTACAAATCGAGTCGTCCAATTTTCTTTTCCCTTTTTTTTATTTTTTTCTTGTTTTGTTTTTGTATCTTTTCTATTTTAAATCATCGTAGATAGACGATCAATTTTATTTCCTGAATTTACTATCTCTCCTCGCTCCCAGACTAGACGCAGAAAGGTACACAGAAAGGTACACATAAAAAAGACAACATACATATTAATATATATGGATGTATTAACTAACTTAAACCTAAAAATAGAGAAAATAGAGAAAACAGAGAAAACAGAGAAAACAGAGAAAAAGAGAGAACAGAATAAGAAAAAGAAAAGAAGGGGTAGGGAAAATAAAAATATAAATTATAGCGTTAAGAAACGTCATCTTTGACCAACGAACAGATACGAATCCTACATTTATTATTAATCCTTTATTATTAGTTATTAATTTTTTTTTTTAATACTTTCGTATTATTTCATTTAATTTGGTGGTTTAAATATTCTATTACTCTCATTCGGAATGACTTCGGATCGGCAACGCGAATTAACGTGTGAAACTTTCCTATCACGAAACGAACACACGTGTTTTCTTTCTTACCGTCGCGAACTATCGTTATTAATAATAATAATAATAATAATAATAATATTAATAATTATAATAATAATAATAATATAATAATATTAATAATAATAATTATAATAATTATAATGATGATGATGATAATAATAATAATATTAATAATAATAATAATCTAACCAGATAATATTGTGAGGTATATTTATAATATAATTCCACTAGACGGAGGATACGATTTAGTTTCTGAAAGTGGTCCAGGGTCCTCTCCACCTACTAAAAATAATATGACAATGAATAGTCGTTATACTCTCGTCAATGCTCCTAAAAAGAAAAATTTTCTGGATATTGTTTATCATGAGATCGCGCACTCCTTTGAGTACGTTGCACAAATACGTTTCTATATCAAATTGTCGTCTGTTTGTCTGTCTCTGTCCTATAGGTATGTATAAATATATACGCGTATATAGAGACTAGACGCGTTCTCCTAAGGATGCTGAATTTTTCGATAATATTAAATCTAATGAGAAAGACTCTTGGTTGAATCATTCATCTTATTTCTCATCCTCTGATTCCTTTCTCTTTCTCTGTCTCTGTCTCTGTCTCTCTTTCATCCTTTCTCTCCCCACCCTTCACCCATTTTTTTTTCTTTCTTGTTATGTAAGGATATCGAAATAACTCGACGACTGTCCGTAATAATATAAGTAGTAATACATTTGTTTATATATAAAAAAAAAAAAGAGATGCGCGTAAAACGTACGTACAAACGACGTCAAATACTGACTGATCTTTGGGATAAACCGGTGGTAGGTAAAGTACACGTGTCTCTGTGTCTTCCTTGACTAGCACAAAATGTTATTAAAGAAAGTTAGTACGGATTATAAATGATTAGAAACGACGTAATCCCTCAGCTATGAATATCTCTATCCTTTTTTATTTATCTTTCCGTTGTAACGCGTGTTGCATTTTTGTCCGTATTAACCCTTTCAATAGCAGCGCCGACTTTAGTCGGCATCCACATAACACCGAGCTGTGGATACCCATTGATACCCAGATATCAATGTGAAGATTGCGATGTAGGATTATGCGTCACACCTTGTTTTAAATTGTGTATCACACGATTTATAAACTGTAGGTGAACGCGTGACACGCATTAACAGCTGGACGTAACATATGTCACTTCTATTTGTAAAGTAGGTACTATATATTTAAATATAATATATATATTGTAAAATGTATGTGTATAATATATACAAATATATATGTATATATATATACACACACTACGTACATATATTATATATTTTGTTTCCCACACATTCTCACTCTTTTGCTCGCTCATTCGCTCACTCACTCTCTCAATTTTTCTCTCTTACTTTTTCACCTCTTTCTGATTCAACAGTGAAAACCATTACACAGTTTCGTAATATACTCGCTTAAACAGTAAGGATTCTTAAGAATTGAACTAGATTTAAGTACGTAAACATAGTTAGCAATAGCAGCCCACCCGCCTCGAACTTTTACTTATGCGAGCCCTGTCCCGTTTTTCTTTCTTCCATTATTTCTTTTTCTCTCCATTTTTTCTTTTTTTTTCCTGCTCTTTAACTTTAAAAAAGCATGCTGACGTATTGATTTTTTGACTTTACCGCCTTAACAACGTTTAACCCCTGTTTTTTTTTTTTTAATCTGTTTTTCATACATATGTCGCGAATATATAAGAATCTTTGACAGATAATCGACCTCTCTTACCGACTTTTTCAATAACTTTTTCACTCACCTACCCATTCTCTCACTCATTCGCTGACTGACTCACTCACTCGCTCACTCACTCACTCACTCACTCACTCACTCACTCACTCACTTACTTACTCATTCGTTCATTCGATCGCTCGATCTCTTTCAATCTCTTTTCGCAAAACGGGCAAGAAAACGACGCTGCTTTGATCAGAAGTAAAAGTGGAAGCAGAGAAAAGGTAAAGAAGTAAGAGAGAAACAGAGACAAAGAAAGAAAAATTCGATCGAACTTTATTTTTTGAAAACTTTCGGTAACGATTTTCAACTTGGTTGGAATAAGTTAGCAGTTTACCTCATCGATTCTTGACAAACATCCCCCATCTCTTTTTTTCTCTCTCTCTTTATTTCTTTCCCTGTTCTTATAAACGAAATCCCCGTGCCGTTTTCTTGGTCTTTAACACCATACTTCCTCCATTCACCATACTAGTACACACATGCACACGACATTACGCTTTTTCGGTCTGCTGTTGCTGCTGCTGCTGCTGAAGTTGCTTTTTGTTGCTGACCACCTGGTGGGTAGGTTTGTTCTTGAAGGAGATCTGCTTCTGTTGCACGTTATGTTGCTGTTGTTGATGTTCCTGAGGCGGCCATCTTGAGTGCGTTAACTCATGCCAGCGCGAAGGCAAGCGCTGGAGAGAAAAGGGCTGCTTAGAATGGCCCTGCTTCTGGCTCGTTAAACGATGGAGTATGGTGTTGCTACCAGGAGGATGATTGTTACCACTCCTACCGGCGGCACTATTGTTCCCAGCAACGTGACCACCAACGGCATGAAGCTGTGGGTGTTGTTGCTGATGATTGTGATGATAGTGGTGGTGATGGTACTGTTGCTGCTGCTGCTGTTGGTGGTGATGTTGGTGGTGGTGGTGGTGTTGCTGTTGTTGTTGTTGTTGTTGTTGCTGCTGCTGCTGATGGTTAGTTCTCTTGGTGTAGACATGAGTTGGTAAAGCTACTGGAAGCTGTGCCACCGTTCGTAGGAGTCGCTCACGATGATCGTAGGCTGCTGCTGCTACCGCTACCGCGTCTGCCGCAGCGGCAGCCACCACTGCCGCTGCAGCTGCCGCTGCTGCTGCTTGTTGTTGTTTGCCCTACGCAGTTTTGCTTTTGTTCGTCTTGAAGCTAACCTGGAGCACGCGATTACCAAGGGTGTAACCGTTCAGGCTCTGAATAGCCACAACCGCCTCTTCGTAATTGGTCATCGTTACGAAACCGAAACCCTTGCACTTGTTTGTCTGAAGGTCCCGGATGACCTTCACCGACTGGACGGCGCCGAAAGGACCGAAGAGCTGCCACAGGACGTTCTCCTCGGTCTCGGGTGCCAGGTTGTAGACGAAGATACACCAACCGGAACCATTCATCGCGTTACCCGGCAGCATCGAGTTCGCAAGGAGGTCACCCGCCAACGGACTGTACCTGCAACACCGTTCCATCGTTCCGATCAAACGGATGCTCTTCTCCTTGTATTTCCTTTTCTTTTCCTTTTTACGAATCAGTCAAATTACGTTTAGCGCGGAGCCATTTTGCCAAAAGAGTCGCGAGACATATGTTTCTGCCACGAATTCTACGTATACCTATGCGTATATAATTTGCTTACATATGTAGCCACTCTTCGACAAAAGGGCAGATACCCACCCGCGAGAATGTACTGGATATTTTTCATCTTTAACACTAAATTGATCACGACCATCCTAATTAATCGGTTTTAATTTTCAATTAAAATTCTACATGCTATGATCCGGTCATTTTTCATTTAACTTTATAGCAATTGTAACTATATAAATGTTATTAAATAATTATACATAAATTATCAATAGATTTAGTGTTAAAAAAAATAAGTTACGGCTGTACTCGAAACGTTCACCCGTGATTTATCTCGCAATTAATATGATAATTGCAGGAGAAAAAAAGATAGGTACTTTTTCCAACATCACGATTTTTTCTCTATACAAACTTGGAAAAAGTTCCTTCTCTCGTTTTCTTAAAGGTTTAAAAACTTACATCAAACATTAGATTATAACTGCAACTATCCAAAATAAAAACGCACTTCTTTTCAATACGCTATCCTTCAAATACCAGTATATATATATACTTATATATATAAAAAAAAAACCAAATGAACATGTGATATAATGTACGATGGTTACGACGAAAGAGGACTGAAAAAAAAACCAATAAAAAAAATAAGAAAGAAATAACGTACTCTCCCAAACGAGCATGCAAATTTATCAACAATGAAGTAGAAGAATAGGTCATTAATGAAAGATATAAACGTGATAAGGATAACGCCCGTCGCAATGCGCTCGTACTCCAATTTTTTCTCTTAAGAAAATTAACATAAATACTATTTCATCATTTTAATAAGTAAAAACGGAGTACGAATGTCTTCGTCGGGTGCCGTCCTGCGGGAAGAAGTTATTAACATTTTCTTATGGAAGTAAAGAAAAACTAAGAAAGAAAAAATAAATCAAAAAGAAGAAAAAGATTTTAAATTAAAAAAAGAAAAATTTTGTCATCGACTTCATGCAGTCGGCGAAGAAAATATAAAAATACACACATATATTACATAATATTTATAAATATTGTTTTCTTTTTTTTTTCATTTTTTTTTTGTAATACAAAGAAGAGAAAAAATATGATCAATCGCAATATCGAATATATTTACAAATGTTTTAAAAGAGTACGTACCTACTTGACGTCACAAGCCGCGTTAAAACAGGGCACATCTCGGTGAGTATTGAATATTAATTACCGAGATTAATAATTAACAATTAACTATGCATCTGATTAAGTGACATCTAACGAGTCATTAACATTGAAAAAGACATTTGAAATATGAAAAAATATTCTGAAAGTAAACACGTTTGGACCATCAACACACCCTTCTTCTTCCCGGTACGTGAGCCCGTGCACAATATTTTTATAGATAATATACGTGTATTTGTGTTATTTTACAATTCGAGAAGAAACTTTGCGTGCACGCGCGCACGAGTGCTTTGCTCAAAAAACCAGGAACGGATCGTCCTCGTTAGGAAGACTCTCCAGGGGGTGAAAGACTCTTACAAAGGAACACGACGAAATCTAGATCATAGTGTACGAGTAAGCGAGTATGTTCGTCGTGTACACTTTCTACTAAAATGTGTTATTTAATAGAAATTTGTTTCTTTGCGTTATATAATCCTTTGCACTCGGGGGATTACTTTCGCATTTTCTTTCAACAAAGTTGATAATTAATTTCTAGAAAAAACAAATTTAAATTAAATACTTATGCCAGCTAGCTGACTTGGAATTTAGAGTTGTCGGAATAAATAATCGTGTAAACCCCTTGCTAGCATATACCGAGTACAAAGGGTTAATAATATCGTTCTTTCTTTGCGTTATTCAAAAATTATCGGTTAATCATCTTCATCGTGTAAACTTGGATAAAATTTGTATATGTCTTATTAATGTTCATTTTATTAGACCAAATCAAATAATTTCTCATAATTTTTTATGAATTTTCTTACAATAAATTAATAAATATGTCGTTTAAAATTGACGTT